>OX377618.1:143267859-143318791 GCA_947397865.1 Polietes domitor
AAAAGGGTAACTTGGGTTTGTTTATAGAACAAATATAAGATATTTCGCCTACTTAGATGAGGATCTGTTAAAATATGGCCTCTAGAGCAGAAAAAGTCAAATCGGGAAATTTTAGTGGGTGCTATATATAAATCATGTTATATTTCAATAAATACCTACTTTGAAAGTGATCTATATGGGCCCACATTTGAATTATTACCTCCCTAGGACCCACAGTTTACATCGGAAGTTTTTTAAAATTTGCAGATTATATTATACTCATATTTCATTCTAAGAATACCTACTTTCAAAGTGATTATATGGACCCCTTTTTTTATTGTAGCGCCCTAGGATTCTCAATTTACATCGGAAGTTTGTCAATTTTTGCATTTTGTATTATAATTCATCTAAAAAGAGATATTATGAAAGTCAAATATATGGGTCCATAGTTTGGTATAACCCCCATACAAATTGGGCCCCCATTCTACTCTATTACATCTCTAGAACCCACATCGTGCAGTAGATCTCGATATAATTTTGCATATCATGTCATATTTCAACTAAGAATACCTACCGTGAATGAGAAATATAAAGGCCCATGTTTTTGACCAGGCCCCAAGTGTTGTTATAGGCCTCCTTTCAAATGTCGGCCCGATTCATCCTATTATTACTGTATAATTTGTATTTGTCTGCCGGAAAAGTGGAACAATTATCATATTTTTTACCATATTCGTTAAATATGATTAAAGATGAATTTATGGTAAGCTGTATAATTTATATGAAATAGCAAACTTTCTAACATCATTATGAAAACAAGTAAGGAAAGGCTAACAAGTACGGATATGATACCCTCCACGTTCTACCCCGGTGGAGTTGACTTCGGGGAAAAAAGTTGGCAAACTATTGAACAGTCCTAGAAAAAGTGAGCTCCGTTGTTGGTTTGAATAAAAATTTTAAAACACAGTGTAATTGAACTCAATCAAACACACAAACGTTTAAACTTCAATAAACAAAGCGCGATCTATTCGGAAAGCATCGAGTATGGCGGGTACAAGTCGTAGAAGCGTTAAAAATACAAAAATAGTTTGTGGTCAGTGCGGAATGGAGGTGAAAGAGGAGAAGGAAGACAGCATCGAATGTGACAAATGCAACAAAATATTTCATGTGTTGTGTACGAAGTTGGATAAACGTCAGTACCAACGTTTGCTTGAGCATGAAGCAGAAGAGTACGTGTGTCATATGTGTGATTGTGGTAGTAGCGCTGATAACACAGTTAAAAACAAAACTGAATAAACTTGATCAGCTGACAGAGTTGCAAGATTCAATGAATTTCATGTCGAAGAAGTTTGATGAAATATTGAAGGGGGTTGTGGAAAACAAAAAAAAAATTGAAAATATTGAAAATGAAAACCGTAAACTAAAAACTGAAATAAATGGTCTGAAGGACTCTGTAAAAATGCTCAATGATCAGCGAGTAAGGAATGATTGTGTTATAAGTGGAGTTAAAACTTCTGGTGAAGTGAGTGCTACCGAGGCAGTTATTGAAATTTCGAAGACAGTGGGTGTGGAAATTCAAAAAGACAATATAGAAGAAGCATATTTTCTAAAGAAAAAGGATCTGGGAAGACCTAATCAAAGTCTTGTTGTGAAATTCAGTTCAAAAGCTGCAAAAGAAAAACTGATGGCTGCCAAACCCAAATTTAAGGAAGACGATAACACAAAATCGATTTATGTGAATGATTTCTTAAGTAAGGAGACCTTAGAGCTATTTAAATATGCCAGAACATTGAAATCTGTTGGTTACCATGCTGTGTATTCGAATGGAAATAAAATTTTTGCAAAAAGACACGAAATTTCTAAGCCCCGTGTAATCAGGAATGAGGAAGATGTTAACAAAATTATCTTGGAAGTTACAACGAACAAAGCCCATAGCCGAAGGCTGCAAAAGAAAGTTATTGCCGTAGATGATTCTGATGACGATGATGAGGATGGCGCCAAATCCCAGTTCATGTCTCCATCGTAATCGTGCGTATAATGCATTTTCTCATTTTGTGTATATTAAATAAAATTAAATTATTATAATGGTTTTAATTAATAACTATTTTTTAAATATAGAGTCATTTAATGATTATGTAGAAAGTATAAATCTTCAAGCATTAAATGTATTGTCTGTAAACATTAGAAGCATTTCGTCCATAAATAAGTTCAACAAATTTAAATTCTTAATTTCCGAGTTTGAGGTATTACCAAATGTGATACCTATTCAGGAGACGTGGTTTCAGTCGAATATGAAGCAGATATACAACATTCCGGGCTATAATTCTGTACATTGCTGTAGAAGAGACGGTTATGGGGGAACAACGCTTTTTGTGAAAGAAAATATCCAATATGTTGTTGAAGAATGTGAAAGCAGACAATTTATTGAGACTATTCGAATTTCGTTGGAGAATGTCAAAATTGATGGTAAATCTATGAAAGTTACCAGTTTTTATCATTCGCAAAAGTGTGATTTGAATACATTCACGTTTTTTATTGAGAATGCGCTACAATATATTTCTGGATCTCCAAATATTTTTGTTGGTGATTCGAATATAGATTTTTTAAACCCAGCATCATCGGCAGTCGTATCAAATATATTGAGCCATTTTGATTACAAGAATTGTCATTATTTGATAACGAGACCAGGAAGTGGCACGTCGATAGATAATATTTTCAGCAATATTCCAAATAGATTGGCCATTCATTCAATTGAGTGTGGATTAACTGATCACAATATAATATCGTGTAAAGTTCTTTTACGTTCTGAGACATCTAATTACACAAAAAAAATGTTCCGTCAATGTAATTCTGATTCATTAAGAGTTCACGTTCAAGGTCGTTTGAATTCCATGCAGTTTACTGGAAATCCAACTGTGGATGTGTGTGATTTTATGAGTGAGTTTTCTAATTGTAGAGAAGCTACTGTCGAAAGGGAAGAAAATACACTGACAAAAACCTTAATTACTCCATGGGTTAATGAGAATTTACGGTCGCTCATTCAATTGAAGAAGGCCTTGTTGGTGAAGCGGAGGAAGAAAGGCGCTAATTCCAGTCTAGAAAAGGTGTTGAAGCAAATTAGCAAAATCATAAAGAGATCTAACAAAATATGTATGAATGCATTTTACCAAGATCAACTTGAAGCTCTTAAACAGAATCCAAAAAAAAAGTTGGAAATTTTTAAATGAACATCTCGGCAGATCATTGAGATCGGAGATAAAAATTAAAGGTAATGATGGTGAATTTGTTGTGGATAACAGAGGAAAATGTGATGCCTTCCATGAATTCTTTTTACAAGCTCCATCTCTACTGAAGGAGAGTATTGTGCAATTACCTGGAGATTGTGATAATATATTTCGCAACATGACACAATGCCAGCAATTTTTTTCTTTTACTAATATCGCAGATGAAGAAATTTTGCAGCATATTTCAAATCTTCAGCTTAATAAAAGTCCTGGTCATGACGGCATTTCAAGCAAAGCACTATCAAAATGTAGTGAGGTCATATGTTCCAGACTTTCAAGTATGTTTAATGATATTTTAAATACTGGGACATACCTGAAGTTCTTAAAATATCTAAAATAATTCCCATATCTAAGGAATCTAGTGCGTGTACCGTTGATAAGTACAGACCAATCGCGTTATTGCCGATAATTGATAAAGTGTTTGAGAAAATTTTGCATAGCCAGGTAACTACTTTTCTAGAGCAGACTAAACAGATATATCGATACCAGTTTGGGTTTAGAAAAGGTAGTGGTACGCAAGATGCTGTTGTAAACGTGATTAATATGGTGTGTGATGGATAATGGAAACGGTGGAGTGGCGGGAATTTTTTATGATTTTTCGAAAGTCTTCGATCTGGTGGATCATGAAATTCTTATGCGGAAACTTCCATTCTACGGCATTACTGGAAATTCATTACAATTAATGACAAATTATCTACAAGGGAGAAAACAGTATGTGGAAATAAATGATTGCAGAAGTAATGTAGACCTTGTGAAACATGGCGTACCACAGGGTAGCGTACTAGGCCCGCTGCTATTTACGATATATATCAATGACATTGCTAATCTCAGTTTGCATGGCAAATTGGTAATGTATGCCGACGATATAAGCCTATTTTATCCGTACAACCACGACGTAATATTGAAGGGTCAAATTGAACATGATGCTGGTGTTATTTTAGAATATGCAAGGATCAATAAGCTTGTGTTGAATGCCGAAAAGACGAAACTGATGAGATTTCGACCATATTCTACTGGAGGCGGCAATATGTTTAGTTTTTTAATTGGTGGAAAAGAAGTGTATGAGTGTAATTCGTTGAAGTATTTGGGTATCCATTTTCAGGACAACTTATCATGGAATACACATATTCAATACATAACACGAAAAGTTGCTCCAGCGATTGGTATTTTGTATAAATTCAAGTATAAATTTGATGAGAAAACTAAAGTTTTAATTTACAATAGCCTTATACACAGCCATCTAAATTATCTGCCCATAGTTTATGGTTACAAGAAGTGTTCAGAATTTCGAAGTCTACAAAGGACGCAAAACAGAGCTCTCAAAATTGTTTACAATCTCCCCTTGACGTATCCATCACTTGCGCTATATAATAACATATCTAAAACGGTCTTACCTTTACATGGTCTGCATAAAATGCAGTTACTTATGTTCATGTACAAATCGGTACATATATTGGTCATCATACCATAGATTTTTTTAGAAACCAATTGGTTTTTAATACTAGAAATAATTTGAATTTGCGTGTGACAAGATGTAGGCTGGAAACCACGAAACAACGTATTGAATACATCGGCTGCTCTGAGTACAATCACCTTCCTCAAACTCTTAAAAGTATATCGAGAATTTCAGGATTTAAATCTAGTTTAAAATCACATCTACTACAAAGTATAGAAATGCTTCTATGTAATTATACCCTACACCACTTCGTGGTCTAGGGTATTATAAGTTAGTTTCGCGCCAAATGTTTGTAACACCAAGAAATAATCGAGCTAGACCCACCTTTAAGTATACCGATCGGCTTAGAATCACCAGCTGAGTCGATTTAACGATGTCTGTCTGTCCGTCCGTCCGTCCGTCCGTCCGTCCGTCCGTCCGTCCGTCCGTCCGTCCGTCCGTCTGCTGTCCATCTAAGCTTGTTCGCACTCTACAGGTCGCAATTGTTGTCCGATTGTCATGAAACTTTACAGAAGTTATTTTTTCTGGCCAAGGACCATCGGTATTGAATTTGGAGGAAATCGGTTCAGATTTAGATATAGCCCCCATACAAATGTCGGTCCCGATTTGACATTTTCCGCTTCAGAAACCACATATTGTACCCGATTTTCTTTAAATTTGGTACAACATCTTATAATCCAACTAGAAACACCTATGCCGAAATCGGCTAAGATCGGTTCAGATTTAGATATAGCCCCCATACAAATGTCGGTCCCGATTTGACATTTTCCGCTCTAGAAACGACATATTGTACCCGATTTTCTTTAAATTTGGCAGAACATCTTATAATCCAACTAGAAACACGTATGCAAAAATTGGGTAAGATCGGTTCAGATTTAGATATAGCCCCCATGCAAATGTCGCTCCCGATTTGACATTTTCCGCTCTAGAAACGACATATTCTACCCGATTTTCCTTAAATTTGGCAGAACATCTTATAATCCAACTAGAAACACGTATGCAAAAATTGGGTAAGATCGGTTCAGATTTAGATATAGCCCCCATACAAAAGTCGCTCCCGATTTGACATTTTCCGCTCTAGAAACGACATATTCTACCCGATTTTCTTTAAATTTAGCAGAACATCTTATAATCCAACTAGAAACACGTATGCAAAAATTGGGTAAGATCGGTTCAGATTTAGATATAGCCCCCATACAAATGTCGCTCCCGATTTGACATTTTCCGCTCTAGAAACGACATATTGTACCCGATTTTCTTTAAATTTTGCAGAACATCTTATAATCCAACTAGAAACACGTATGCAAAAATTGGGTAAGATCGGTTCAGATTTATATATAGCCCCCATACAAATGTCGCTCCCGATTTGACATTTTCCGCTCTAGAAACGACATATTATACCCGATTTTCTTTAAATTTTGCAGAACATCTTATAATCCAACTAGAAACACCTATGCAAAAATTGGGTAAGATCGGTTCAGATTTAGATATAGCCCCCATACAAATGTCGCTCCCGATTTGATATTTTCTGCTCTAGAAACGACATATTGTACCCGATTTTCTTTAAATTTGGCAGAACATCTTATAATCCAACTAGAAACACGTATGCAAAAAATGGGTAAGATCGGTTCAGATTTATATATAGCCCCCATACAAATGTCGCTCCCGATTTGATATTTTCTGCTCTAGAAACGACATATTGTACCCGATTTTCTTTAAATTTTACAGAACATCTTATAATCGAACTAGAAACACCTATGCAAAAATTGGGTAAGATCGGTTTAGATTTAGATATAGTCCCCATACAAATGCCACTCCCGATTTGACTTTTTCCGCTCTAAAATCAACATATTGTACCCGTTTTTTTTTAAATTGGCACAACATCTTATAATCTAAGTTAAAACACCTATAGTGAAAGTGGGTAAGATCGGTTCAGGTTTAGATATAGCCCCCATACAAATGTCGCTCCCGATTTGACATTTTCCGCTCTAGAAACCACATCTTGCATCCGATTTTCTTTAAATTTGGCACAACATCTTATAATCCAACTTAAAACACCTATGCAAAAATTGGGTAAGATCGGTTCAGATTTTGATATAGCCCTAATACAAATGTTGCTCCCGAATGTTTAACCGATTTTGGCCAAACTTTACATATATATACCCCCATACAAATGTCCTTTCCGATTTAACATTTTTTCTCAAACCAATACATTTACAGGATTCAAAAATCCTTCCCGATTTCACTTTTTGAATGAATTGAATTGTAGTGAGATATATAGTCGGCTCCATCCGTCTTTAGCCTTTCCATACTGTTGGGGAGATGCCCATATGTCCATACTTTGGTATAACATAAATGGGGCCCATTCTGCTCTATTACAGCTCTAGAAACTACATCTTACCTCGGATCTTCATCAAATTTTGCAGATCATTCTATGTTTCAACTAGGAATACCTACCGTGAATGAGAAATATATTGGCGCATGTTTTGGCACAGGCCTCAAGTGTTGTTATAGGCCCTCTTCAAATGTCCGTCCGATTCATCCAATTACCTCTGTATAATCTGTATTTGTCTTTGGATCTTGTTTTTAATATTAGCTTGTATTTTCTTGATATTTGCAATGCGCATTCCCATTATAGAATAAAAGGGTACCATAGAGTGTTTTTTATTTGTAGGGGACGAAATGGGACAAAAAGGGATACAAATGGTACCTATCAATGGTACCTTTTTAATTATATCCCTTAAAAGTACGAATTTCGAAAAATCCCTCTATTTGACGTGTCTATGCAATTAGAGGGATGTACACACCGAATTCATGATTCTAGCTGTTGTCGTATCATTGGTACTATATTTTATCCGCTTTTGTCCCATTTCGCAAGCTAAAACTTTTATTTTCTTTGTGGTGCTTCCAAGCTACAAGAGGAATGCCCGCAACAAATTTTAACTGTATGAAAATCAGAAATTTAATTAATAAGCCAGGCTACCAATATTTGTATACTATGTGTATATATAAAGGAAATAATATTTCAATTCATAAAGTAAATATTAGGGAGCAATCATAAATACCCTAAATATTGGGGGATAGAGAGCGTATTTTCAGCTACTATAAATTTTGAAAATACCTTATCTCTCACGTACGCAGTATAAGACAACTTCATGATTCTATCATATTTTGTCGTAAAAGCAACAAATAAAGTACGAATTTGCAAAAAAATGTTTTACGTGGCTATGCAGTCAGAGGAATGTATACACCGAATTCAATGATTCTATCAGCGGCCATTTTGTTGGTACCATTTTTATCCCCTTTTTCCAATTCTGCCCCCTCAAGAGTACGACTGTCTATCTATCGTTTAGTTGGTACTATTTTTATCCCCTTGTATCCCTTGAAAGTAGGAATTTGGAAAAAAACGTTTTATTTTTCGTGTCTACGCAGTCAGAGGAATGTATACTCCGAATTTTATGATTTTAGCTGCTGTCATTTGGTAGGTACAATTTTTATCCCCTTTTTCCATTTGAACCCCAAAAAGTACGTATTTTAGAAAGTTCTTTTATTTTACGTGTCTACGCAATCAGAGTAACGTATACACATAATTTCATTATTCTAGGTGCAGTCGTTAGGTTGGTACTATTTTTATCCAACTATCCCCATGATTTTAAGGGGTTTAACCCCTTAAATGTACGAATATAGAAAAAATAATTTTATATTATGTATCTACTCTATTAGAGGAATGTACACACCAAATTTTGTGTTTCTATCTGTTGTCGTTTGATAGGTACCATTTCTGTTTTATGCTATAAAGGGAATGCGCATTGCAAATATTAAATAAATACAAGCTAATACGTTCAAAAAACAGGCTGAAATACTCTAAATATTAGAGGTATTTTCAGTCCATGTGAGGGAAAAAATTTTCCCTCTAGGCCGATTTCGCCCACTTTCAATCCCAACCAATCTACAACCATTAGACACATTTAGGAAAAATTTGAACCTCCTAGCTCATTTCGTTCGGCCGCTATCGAGCTTTCAACAAACAGACAGATTGACAGACGGACATGGCTATATCGTCTTAAAATTTTACCACGACCCACAATATATATACTTTATGGGGTCTCCGATGAATATTTCAAGGTATTACAAACGGAATGACAAAGTGAATATACCCCCATCTGGAGGTGGAGGGTATAATAATAACAAGTAAGGAAAGTCTAAAGTCGGACGGAGCCGACTATGTGATACACTCCACTTGCTATCCTATTATAATTCAATTTTGTAAAAAAGTGAAATCGGGAAGGATTTTTGTTCCTGTATGTATGTGTTTGACAAAAAATTTTAAATCGGAAAGGACATCTGCATGGGGGTATATTGAAACATGGAACGATGTGACCCGCATTCACTATGTATGTTTATAAATGAAATATAATATATAAAGTTTGGACAAAATCGGTTAAACATTTGGGAGCAAGATTTGTATATATAAAAAATGTATATCTAAATCTGAACCGATCTAACCCGATTTCGCCACATGGATTTCTAGTTAGATTTTAAGGCGTTAAGCCAAATTTGAAGAAAATCGGGTACTATATGAGCTTTATAGAGCGGAAAAGTCAAATCGGGAGCGACATTTGTATAGGGGCTATATATAAATCCAATCTGACCGATTTTCACCATAGCTGTTTGCACTTTAATTATAGCGTGCTGTGCCAAATTTGAAGCAAATCTAGTTTAATATGTGGTTTCTAGAGCGGAAAAAGTCAAATCGGGAGCGACATTTGTATGGGGGCTATATCTAAATCTGAACCGATTTTCTTTAAATTAAATAGCGTTCGTCCTTATCTCGAAAAACTTCGATGGCCAAAGTTTCATTTGGTTCTGTTTACAATTGCGACCTGTATCGTGGTTACAACAATAGATGGACAGACGGACAGACAGACGGACATTGCTAAATCGACTCAGAAAGTGATTCTAAGCCGATCTGTATAATAAACGATGGGTCTAACTCGTTTCCTTTTGGGTGTTACAAACAAATGCACAACGACATAATACTCTCGTGGACTGTATATTAATAAATAAATGGCTTAGAATCACCAGCTGAATTGATTTAACGATGTCCTTCATAGCTCAGTGGTAGTGTGCGCGTCATGCAATCTGAAAGTGCTGGGTTCGATTCCCGGCCGGCGCACATCAACAAATTTTCACTTTTCATCATAAAATAAGAGTTTCTGCAGCCAATTTTCTCATTCGAACACACTTTCACATAAAAATAGTCATTTCGATTGCTCCAAGGTCCAGGGAAGAAACTAATAGCCATTAGCGATACATAATATAGCTGTTAACATAAAATGCAGCGCCCCTAGTGGAGGATAGTGGTTGATTAACATCCATTCCCTTAACATTAACGTCAACCTTGAAGAAGATGCAAATAACAGCCGGACAACATGAGAACGATGATGAACAAAGGTTCCCGCGATAATCGGAAACATGCCGGAACGAAGTCTAGTACAATTCAGACTTAAGGATTATCACCTCAGCTCCCTCTAAAGCTGCTACAACAACAACATGTAACGATGTCTGTCTGTCCGTCTGCTGTCCATCTAAGTTTGTTCGCGCTCTACAGGTCGCAATTGTTGTCCGATTGTCGTGAAATTTGGCAGAAATTAATTTTTGAACCAAGGACGATTGATTTTGGAGGAAATCGGTTCAGATTTAGATATAGCCTCCATACAAATATCCCTTATAATTTACACTATTACTGCTCTAAAGCACACAATTTACATGGGATCATGACAAAATTTCCAGGATCGTGTTTTATTTGAACTAGAAACAGTTAACAGGAAAGTGGACCACATGGGTCCATGCTTTGATATAACCCCCATACAAATGTACCTCCAATTTACATGTTATATTTAGACTAGAAACACCTATTTTGAAATCCTGCTATATAGGTCAATGTTTTGGTGTAGCCCCCATACAAATGGCCCCTCAGTTCACACTATTATCGCTCTAAAACGCGCATCTTTCAATAAAGAAAGTGATGAAAGTGATCTATAAAGGCCCACCTTTTAATGTAGCGCCCTTACAAATGGCCCCCATTTTTATTATTACCCCTCTAAGTGTACAGATTATATTTCCACTAAGAATACATACTATGAAAGTCAAATATATGGGTCGATATTTTTGTATAACCCCCATACAAATTAGGCTGCCATTCTACTCTATTACAGCTCTACAACATCTTGCGTTGGATCTCGATACAATTTTACAGATCATATATTTCAACTAAGAATACCTACTTTGAAAGTGATTTATATTGGCCCACTTTTTAATGTAGCACCCTTACAAATGGCCCCCATTTTTAGTATTACCCCTCTAAGGACCAACATTTCACATCGGATGATTTTCAAATATTACAGATCATGTTCTATTTCAACTAGGAATACCTGCTATTTACACTTTTACTGCTCCAGAACCAATATCTTACATCGTATCTTTATAAAATGATCATGAAATGATGAGATCATGACTCATTTCCACTAAGAATGCCTAAAGGGAACTATAATGGCCCATATTATGGCACAACCCCCAAATGGCCCCTATAAATGTCCGACTAATTTATCCTATTACCATTGTAAAATCTGCATTTTTCATCGGATTTTGGTAAAATTTTCCAGATCATATTATATTTACTCTCAGAATAACTACCCGAAAATTGGAAAATGTTTCCAAATACAACTGTTCCACCAATTTTCAATATTATCGTTTTAAATCCTTCATATTACATCGAATTTGGATTAAATTTTCCAGATCATGGATTATTTCACATAGGAACACTTACTGATTAAGTGGACCATACATCCCGATTTCAGACATATTTTCTACATCACGTTATATTTCAGTTAGTTAGTGGAGCATTACGCAAAGAAATTGTCAGCGCTCATTATCAGTTTCAGATGTGTTTACATAACACTTCATATTGCATTATTCGTTAAATTTGACTAAAGAAGACTGCATAATTTATCGCCCCCATTAAACACCTGGGCTTAGTAATCAAAACCAGGTATATACACAGGGAGTGGTGTAGGGTATCATATAGTCGGTCCCGCCCGACTTTAGCCTTTCCTTACTTGTTTTTCTTTTATATTTATTATAATTGTATATTAAAATTCAAACTTGATGTATTATTGCTTACTTTTTTTAATGAAGTCATACACCTATGCCAACTCGCCCCAATAATGTCCAAGTGGCGCTGGGGCACTTATTAAATTGTAAGTTGTTATCATTGAAAATAAAAGTATAAAAAAAAGTGAAATCGGGAACTATCATGAACCGTGCCATATAACGTGTTCTGCTAAATTAGATCAAAATATGTTATACTTGAGAAAAAGGTTAAATCGGGAAGGACATTTATAGGAGGACTGTATTAAAACCTGAAAAGATGTGAGCTACATTCATATTGTATTTTGCCAACTTTGGAACGACATGGGTTAAAATATATGGTCAAATCGGGCGAGACGTTTTTATGAGGCCTATATCGATCGAAGCACATAATGTTTCAAGTTGCTATGGAAAATCGGAAGAAAATCGATAAAAATGTGGTTTCTAGAGTCCAAAAACTTTAATGGATATTTGCATGGGAGATATATCTGCCAAATTTAAAGAAAATCGTTTAAAATATGTAGTCTCTAAAAAGTTATATGGATACCGAAATTTGAGAGCTATATCTAATTCTGAATCGATCTGATCCACTTTCACCGCAGATGTTTCTAGTTCAAATATAAGGTTTTGTGCCAAATGTGAATAAAATATGTGGTTTTCAATTCGAGAGCGAAATTTGTATGGGAGCTATATATAAATCTAAACCGATGTGACTCACTTTTACCACATATGTTTTCAGTTCAAATATGAGGTTTTGTGCCAAATTGGTTCTAATATGTGTATCCAGAGCGCAAAAACTTAAATAGTAATAGATGTTTGTGCCTAATTTGAAGAAATCTGTTAAAATATGAGGTTTGTAGAGCGTAAAAAGTCAAACCGGGGGCTATATCTAAACCTGAACCGATTTGCTTCAAATTAAATAGGGTTCGTTATTGGACCGCCAGGCTCACTTTTGTCAATTTTTTTAGGATCGGATAATAATTGCGACCTGTACTTTGATTACAAGAAGTAAGGAAAGGCTAAAGTCGTTTCTATCCGAAAACAATTCAACCCGGTAAAAAAGTGACAACGGAAAGAATTTTTTTTATGTTTCCTAATCATAGGCTAATATTACCTGGTCCAATTTGTCAAATCGGAAATATTTATATCGGTGCTATATCCAAACATGGAATACAGTGACTAACTATCACAATAAGTTCATCCAGTTCAAATATAACGTGTTAAGCTCATTTTGTGAAAATTCGTGCTTTCCGGTGCTCAAAGAGTCTATCCGAAATTTGTATGGGGAATTTTTGAGGCGAAATTTGTATGGGTGCTATATATAAATCTGCACCGATCTGATCTATATTCACCATGGTTGTTTCTAGTTGAAATATAAGATGTTTTGCGAAATCTGAAGACAATCTGATACAATATGTGGTTTCTGGAGCGGTAAAAGTCAAATCGGGAGCGAAATTTGTTTGGGAGCTATATATAAATCTGAACCGATCTAACACATTTTTACCACAGATGTTTCTAGTTGAAATATAATATTTTTTGCCATTTTTAAAGAAAATCTGTTGTAATATGTGTTATTTTGAGTGAAAAGAATCAAATCGGGAGTGAAATTCGTATGGGGGCTATATCTAAATCTGAACCGATTTTCTTCAAATTAAACAGCGTTCGTCCTTGTACCAAAAAACTTCGTTGTGCAAAGTTTCATTTGGTTCTGTCTACAATTGCGACCTGTATCGTGATTACAAGAATAGATGGACGGACAGACAGACGGACATTTCTAAATCGACTCAAAAAGTGATTCTAAGTCTATCGGTATAATTAACAATGGGTCTATCTTGTTTCCTTTTGGGTGTTAACATAATACTCTCGTGGAGTGTATAAAAATACATGGACGGGCAGACAAACAGATGTTGGTAAACCGATTCAAAAAGTGATTCTAATTCGATCGGCATACTTAACAATACCCTAGTGGAGGGTATAAATAGTGGAGGGTATTAATATATATGGATAAATATAGAAGTTATAAAAATCTTTGTACAGAGATACAAAAATTGAAAATGTTCATTCTTCTTTTGCGTATTTTGCGTATATTGATTTACACGCGGATAATCCGGATAATCAATGATATCCGATCTATTATTGCAAACATTGACCGAAGTCGAAATGTGGTCAACAACTATTACGACGTTGGGAACGCAATAGAAAGCAGAGTTTTTAAAACTGGATTACAGCTCGAGAAACATGCAACATTTTCAATAGTTCTAATCCCGTTTGAATAAATTTGGAGACACATTTTGAACGTTAGAAAAAACACAATCCACAATATAGTGAAACTTTGATATAACAAATCTGAAGGGGATGTAAAAACCACTTCGTTATAACTATCGACTCTTTATATTTATGTACGCGTGAAGCCTTGGAAGCCAACGAAATTCTTTTTTTCCAATTCTTTTTTTTACATACTAAAAATTTACTATTCACGAGGTTTATAAAATCTTAAAAATTTTTGTTTTTTTGGCTAATTTCAAGTGAAACGGAGCAGAAATTTTCTTGGGTTATATGCTTTTAGTGAAAGTTTGCAAGCTTGTACTTGCGAAGATGGCAAACAAAACAACATTTTCCAATTTCCAAAAAATATGAAATTGTAGACACTAGGGTGTATCGAAAACCAGGAAAATTGCCATAAATTGAGTGATTCATCGTGAGTTTTGATTTATAATATTAAATAAAACACATAAATGCGTTGTCATTTATTTTTGTTCAAGACCAAAGGTTGTGCTGAAGTCTTCAGCAGAACCCAAAATTAGCAAAAAGGCAAAGTGAGACCTTTGCAGCTAAAAGTTGACTGCGCAGTTTCGATGGGCGCTACCCCATCTCGTCAGAACTTTCGCAACGAATGTATGTCTTTGACTTAAATCAGGGTTCATATTAGTACCAGCGGTCACATATGACAAATGAGAAACGCTGATAAACAAAATATTCCACCGAACTAAGTCGACACACTACAAATCTCACTTTGCCAATTCAATGTTATGCATGTGCTCGCATCGCTCGCAACAATGCAAAGTTTGTTGTTGTACGGTATGTCCCGTCTTCACTGTACCTCGTGTGTATTGTGGTTGTTTGTTGAAGGCGGGACATACCGTACAACAACAACCTTTGCATTGTTGCGAGCGACAACAATAAAGGTCTCACTTTGCCTCTTTGCTAATTTTGGGTTCTACTGAAGACTTCAGCAGAACCTTTGTTCTTGAATCAAAATAAATGACAACGCATACAACATGACAGACTAACAATACATACAAATAACAAAAACACATAAATTTTAAAAGTTAACTTTAATTTTTTAAAATAACAATTTATGGTATTTACTATTCGATCTGACTATCAACATATATGTTTATATTTGCAATATAATATATTGTGCCAAATTTGATCAAAATCGGTTGTGGCTTCTAGAGTAAAAATAGTCAAATCTGGAGCGATAATTGTATGGAAGCTATATATAAATCTGAACGGATCTGTCCAACTTTCACCACAGATGTTTCTAGTCAAATTTAAAGAAAATCTTTTAAAACAACTGTCGTAAGTTAATGTCTGAGAGAACTCTCATTGGCATATATTTCTAAGGGTCATTTTTGGAAAGATCTTGACCATCTAGCTCCTCTCTTTATGGGTCAAAATGATAATGTTTTCGAGAAAATTAAAAAAGTCATTTCACAAAGGACATTTGAGGATTAAAGTGTTCCAAGAAAGCTGCTGGACGGTGTATTTAAATAGAAAAAGAAGCATTCTTGAATTCTTTATACTGTAAATTATCACAAATAATTGTAATATCATATTTAAATAAACTGAAATGAATTCATTTTAAGGCTACAATGGTGGAGATATATCCCTATTAGATTGAGTGAAGACCTATCTGAACTTATGCAGATAATTACTAATATATGTCAAAAGGGGATTTTCTGGATTTCAATATGGTCGGATTTTGCAAAAAAATGGCAAAATTTCAATGAAACATGCATTTAAGGCTCTAATCGTTGGTAGTTGTCAGCAACATGTGGCTAGACAGCTACCTACGATTGATGGTTTTTACTTTTATCCTATGCACAATATCACAACAAATTTAGTTCAAAACAATTCCATTAAAATTGGCTTCTAACTAATTTGAACAGCATATATGAGATATACATATGTTTGGCAAACTTCAATACTTTAATGCTAATTTTGTTTTGCATATTCTCTTTCAGATATCATCACCATGTCACAAATGTAGAGGCACTAAAAGAGGACAACTTGAAAGGACTATCGACCAAAGCTGACATCCATGCATACGTACATAAACATATAAGGCGTGATTTTCAAATATACATACATACAGACACGCATACTTCTATATATGAGAAATGAGAAATCTAGCTAAATATACCAAATAAATAAATAAATAAACACCTATAGTCAAATATATGAATAGATGCTATATATACACACACATACACATACACACACAAACTTCATACTTATGTACTATATGAATAAATATGTATAAAATAAATATAGTATATATATATATGAAAATATCGATTTACGTATAGAATAGCAACACTTGCATGAGCAATACAAACTCAGAGGACATACAAACAAGCAAACACACACACACACACCTAGTATATACTTACATACACATAACTACAGTGATGGTCATAAGTGTGGAGGGGGGAATGTTTTACAGAGTCCAATGACGTTAATTTGGAAACTACAACTTCTTCTTAGGATTGAAAAATTCCCGTTCAGAGTGACAGAGTCCAATCCGCGCAATTTCGACAAATTTTCAAATCCTTGGCGATCTTTGTCATTTAAATAACCACATGTTGCACCGTAGGGCCGGTGCAAGAGTTGAAGATATCATTTGGTAACTTTTGTGTTTTTAGTTCTGATTTTAAAAAATAAATAAAAATCCGAGTTAATTGCATTTAACGATATGATGGAAGAATAAAATAAAGCTGTTGGACCTCTGTGCAGTATTCCTCATATACATCATACTTATGCTCCTTACTGTATAGAATATATTGAGTACATGGTCTCCACCATCAACCATGAAACCGCAGAACCGAACCGCAACTACAAACATTAAATGTAAATATTTATATTAAAATATATCAACAATTCGATACAAAAATAAAAACATTGCAGAAAAGGTTAAACAGCAAACATGTCTTTATTTTATTTTTAAATTATCAACTCAGTTAACATGCAAAAACCATGAAATATTCTAAATGAAAGAAGCAAAAAAATGAAAAACCAAACAAAATTGTAATTAAAAAGCAAAAACACAACTAAAAAGGTAACAATACATATTTTTTAAATTTTAGCAAACATAAACTAAAATAAAATAAAATTAAAATAAAATAAAATCAACTAAATAAACCACAAACATTTAGCACCTTTTTGAGTATGATCATAAACGTCAGCTTTTTATTAAAAACAAAAATAAATAAATAAAAGAAACTATTAAACAATTCCTACAACAAACGAAAACCAAAAAAAAATAACAAAACCAAATCTTGCATCTCATGTCATATTTACCTTAAGCAAAACAAAATATATTTCAATAAACTAAAGGATGTTGACGAGATTGCGGGAGATATCTATCTATACGACCAGTGTGGCGGCTGATTTTAGAGACAAGACATCAAGTAATATTTATACCCAGGTTCATTAAACAAATCACGTATTAGTGTTTCACTAGTGTGTCCCATTAGCATTCTTACACATTTTTGTTGGATTTTTTTGCGGGCCCACACGGAATTTTATTAAGTCTCATGAGAAACAAATATAGGATGTTTCAATTTGTTCACTGATGTTTAGATAGTAATACCGAAAATGTAAATACACATGAGTATTTCCACTTTTTTGCTTGTATCTTAGAAACTACTGAAAATCCCACTTTGAAGTTTCAGCGTATTTAGAGCACAGATGTAACTAATTACTGAGAAAAAAATCTAGATAATTATTTTTTGTTAGTGACCAGTGACCAGTGATCAGTTAGAAACCAATGACTTACTTGATGATCGACAGTATGGAATCGAAAGAGAAAAAATAAACAAGGAAAGGCTAAAGTCGGGCGGGCCGACTATTTAATACCCTACACCACTCCCTGCTTAAATACCTCTCTTAGATTACTAAACCCAGGCGTATCATGAGTAGACAGCGGATTTTTATGCAAAATCGTATTATGAACGGATGGTTATAATTGAATGCCGTCTTCACACAAATGATTTTACTTATAAAACAATTTAATAAACCGATATAACCAATTTTATGTCAGTATATCTTGCATAGCAATATGCATATTTTATATACTTAAGTATTAAAAATGGAAATTGCATAATAATCCGCTGTCTAGCAATTTTATGTAGTTCAAAAAAATATACAGTACTACTATAAATTCAACTTCAGGCAAATTGAACGAATGTGGCACATAATATGGCAATTGATCAAATTTTCCGGCAGATATTCTGAGTAAAAAATATATAACAAGATCTGGAAAATCTATCACGATCTAATGACAATGACAGATTATACAGCGGTTATAGGACGATTCGGATGGACATTTAAAGTGAGCCTATAAAAACAATTGGGGCCTGTGCCAAAACATGGGCCTATATAGTTCTTATATACGGTAGGTATTCCTAGTTGAAATATATTATGATCTGCAAAATTTGATCAAGATCCGATGTAAGATGTAGTTTCTAGAGCTGTAATAGACATTGAGCTGTAATAGAGGTTGATTTTTTTAAATCGTGTAGCAAAAACGTAATCTACATTAAATTCTAAGAAAATTCTCCGAAGAAACCGTGGGTCTAAAATCATATCCTAAACCGCGCCTCTCGACTTGAAAATTTTTACTTTAATTTTAAATATTTCCTTATATCTTAAAAATATCCGAGATATGTTTAGTTGTAAGACAGATGAACCTATCAAATCAAACGTCACATCTACCATTTGGCGAGCCTAGTTTCCCGGGTATATTAAACTTGATGTCAGAGTTCTCTACAATTCTTTGAAGAACTCTTCGAATTAAAGCAAATTTACTACCCTTTCGATATTAGTTAGTAGTGAATCCTTAAGGACTGATTTTATTTAAACCTTGAATATATCTCGAAGTAACGATCCCAATAATAGATGATTTTTATTATGAACATATCAATATATATCTTGATTTTTTTTTTGATAAAATGTATGCTTCTATCACTTTGGAAAAAGTATTTTATTATTTAATAAGAAATGAAAAAAATAACTGGAGTATTCGAAAAGGCCGTCCTATGATCGTTTGTGTGTGTATTATTGGAAAATTTTGAAAGAAATTGAAAAGTTATGAATAAATTGTTTTTTGATATTATACTTTTTGTTGTATTAGTCAGAAAACACTGGATGTTACCACTATTTGGTTACTATATATGGAGGATCTAAAAACTAAAACTATTTTTTCGAATTTTGAGGCTTTTTCGCAGATATTTTGTTTAAACTATATCCTAGGGAGGATTACAATATTTAACAGAAACACAAGAATTTAGCATTTATAGTCACACATTGGACTTAAATCATTCAAGTTATCACATTAGCTTACAGCCAAGGGCATTTTCAACTATTTTTTGTACAAAACTAGATAACGATGTTAATTTTTTATAATTTTCGTCGAAGGTATCTTTATTATTTCTACTGTAGACTATTTCCATGTGAAACGGAAAGAAAAAATCTCTGATGTTAAAGAAATAAAACTACAGTTTCCGATTTATAAAAAATATGAAATTGTGGACACTAGGTTGGATCGAAAAATGGGTATTTTGTCATAAGGTAATTTTAAAATAATTTTAAATGTAGAGATACTGACAGAGGAGAGAATTTATAATAGAAGATACACTCTTGAGATGTTACATATTATTGACGTTCCTACCAACTACAAAACTGACACAGATAAATGCGCCAAAATCTATCGTTACACAGTAGACAAATACAGACGATCAAAACTATCATCAGTAGACGAAAGCACTCAAAACCGCTCGGACTGCAGATAATATTATATATATAAATGTAATTATCCATAAATTTGTTTAACTTTTTGAGAAAATTTGTAATGTAAAATGTGTAATTCTTATTTGTGTATAGACCCCCCTGAAGATGATTGACAATTTCAATCGAAATATTGGGAACAAATAAATTATCAAAAAAAAACAACGCCTGTGTTTCAAATAAAGCCTACAGCCGAACAAAACAAAAAGAAAAAAAAATATTCGCAACTTTTTCATTATGGAGATAGAAATAGATTTCTTTGACGAATTTCAAGCAAATTGCTTCTAGTTTAATTTAAAATTATGGAATCTTAAACAATATTTTTTTTAATTTTTTTCTTAGTTTCCTGTAATTTTTTAATAATCAAAGATTTGTTAAAATATTTTTTTGTTAACAGATAATAGTGTTAGTAAGGAGTTATCAGTACTGTAGGAATTTAGAAAAAAATTAATCTATTTTTATTGGCCCATAAAAAATAGAAAAAAATCGGAAAAAATATTTTCTTCTATTTTTTAATAGTTATCATCCTAGAGAAGAAATCAATGCTAATTTAAATATATTTATGAATAAATGTTAAAAGTTAAAGTTATGACATTTTTTATAAGAACATTTCAAAAAAATGTTTATTTTTTTTCTCGATTTTTTGCAACCACAAATATAAACATATAATGATCATACGACGACCTAGTGTAATATTCCATTGTATTCTCCCAATTGTATATTTGCGATGTCTTCTATCAAATTCTTTGGTTTATTGGAATTATTTCGAAGGAAGTCTCCTCATTTTGTATTGAAAAAAGAAACAACACAATGTATAAGCGATAACTAACCACACTATTACATTTTTATTGTGAAAGTTATTATTATTAAAAGGATATTTAATAATCGTATGGATAATTACTACATCATTGCCTTGTTGATATCATAATTATAAATTGTCATATTTAATTAGGATAGAATTGTAATTTAACTTAACCTATCTTAACGACCCACACACAAGCAGACAAAATAGTCAGATAACAAAGAAATCTATTTAGAAATGTTTATTTAAAATAAAACCAAATATTTTACACACACACAAAATTAACAAGAACTAGAACAACAACAACATTATCAAAACAACCAACCAAATGATAAATAAAAAATAAAGAAAAATCAACAAATTATAAGCTAAAGTGAAATCATTTAAAATTATAATTGACGACCAAGCAACTTTACTACTATTACTCCTATTAAATATTATGATTATCGTTATCATTATCATTATGAGCATTAACGTTATGATTACCGAGATATAGTTATAATAAATGAAATACAATATTTTGAACAAAACCGTTAAGAAAATCCAACCATTTATTACAAATTACCATAGTTGTAAATGTAAGACATTCAATCACACAGACACACACCACTTAACAATGTACGAGGGTGAGTTTGACTATTTTTATTGGTTCAATTTGAGAGAGTCGTAGTAGACCTTCTCATCTAAATACCAAAATTCGCTAAAGATCTCAATAATGGGTAAGAAAAGCCCATCAAACTTTTAGAAAATTTAGTCGTTATTAAAAGTATCTAAAATTTACTGAATTTATTTTGAAAATAAACTACAAACTTATTCATATAGTTTCAGAAATTTTAGCCTGTTTAGAAAATATTTTTTTGTATATATTCACAAAATCTACATAACTAACAATGTTGCTCCTTGGTGTATTTTCAAAGATGATGGTCAAAAATCTAAAACTTTTGAAATTTTTGATATATTTTAGGTGTAATTAGCTTAGCTGCAATTTCACTTTTAAAGGTCATAGGCCAACATATATACATAAACACGTGTATTGATCATTATATGTCTAATCTAATTCTTTATCCATAACTATACAGATGTATCTGATCTATAAAATAATTTATACGAAAATTTGTTTTTCTGCCTTTAAGAGTAAAAAAGTAATTTTTGAGAATAACGGCTTAAGGAAAAATCCAACCCAAACCCAATGAAAAACAAGTAAGGAAAGTCTAAAGTCGGCCGGGCCGACTATATGATACACTCCACTTTCAATCCGAAAACAATTCAACTCGGTAAAAAAGTTAAAACGGGAACAATTTTTGTGTTTTTCCTAATCATAGGTTAATATTACCTGGTCCAATTTGTCAAATCGGAAATAGCACCGATATAAGGTGCTATATCCAAACATGGAATATAGTGACTAACTTTCACAATAAGTTCATCCCGTTCAAATATAACTTGTTAAGCTCATTTCGTAAAAATTCGTGCTTTCTGGTGCGGAAAAAGTCTATCCGAAATTTGTTTGGGAAATTTGTGGGGCGAAATTTGTATGGGAGCTATATGTAAATCTAAACCGATAACTCATTTTCACCATGGGTGTTTGCAGTTGAAATATGAGATAATTTGAAAGATTTGAATCTGAACCGATTTGAACTGATCTGACATTTGCGCCATGGCTGTTTATAGAACAAATATAAGATATTTCGCCTAATTTGATGAGGATCTGTTAAAATATGTGGCTTCTAGAGCAGAAAACGTCAAATCGGGATCGAAATTTTAATGGGAGCTATATATAAATCTGAACCGATCTGACCTATTTTCATAATAGGTGTTCCTAGTTTAAATATAAGATGTTTTGCCAAATTTGAAAGCAATCTGATAAAATATGTGGTTTCTAGAGCGGAAAAAGTCAAATCGGGAGCGAAATTTGTATGTGAGCTATATATAAATCTAAACCGATCTGATCTATATTCACCATGGTTGTTTCTAGTGGAAATATAAGATGTTGTGCCAAATCTGAAGACAATTTGATACAAAATGTGGTTTCTAGAGCGGAAAAAGTCAAATCGGGAGCAAAATTTGTATGGGGGCTATATCTAAATCTGAACCGATTTAATCCATTTTTAACACAGATGTTTCTAGTAGAAATATAAGATGTTTTGCCAATTTTAAAGAAAATCTGTTGTAATATGCGGTATCTAGAGATAAAAGAGTCAAATCGGGAGTGAAATTCGTATGTGGGCTATATCTAAATCTGAACCGATTTTCTTCAAATTAAACAGCGTTCGTCGTTGTACCGAAAAACTTCGTTGTGCAAAGCTTCATTTGGTTCTGTCTACAATTGCGACCTGTATCGTGATTACAAGAATTACAAAACATCTTATATTTAAGCTAGGAACACGTATGGTGAAAATAAGTCAGATCGGTTCAGATTTATATATAGCTCCCATTCAAATTTCGCTCCCGATTTGCTTTTTGTGCTGTACAAACAACGTATTTTAACACATCTACTTCAAAATATGCAAAACATCTTATATATCTACTAGAAACACTCATGGTGAAAATAGGTAAGATCGGTTCAGATTTATATATAGTTCCCATACGAATTTCACTCTCGATTTGACTTTTTCCAATCTATAAACCAAATATTTTAACAGATTTTCTTCAAATCTTACAAAATATCTTATATTTGACCTAGAAACACTCATAGTGAAAATAGGTCAGATCGGTTCAGATTTATATATAGTCCCCATATGAATTTCATTCCCGATTTGACTTTTTCCACTCTATAAACAACATATTTTAACAGATCTTCTTCAAATCGTGCAAAATATTTTATACTTTACTTTTCTACTAGAAACACCCAGGATGAAAATGGGTCAGATCGGTTCAAATTTATATACAGCTCCCATACAAATTTCGCTCCCGGCTTGATTTTTTCCGCCCCAGAAACCACGTATTTTCATTGAATTTCTTCAAATTGAGCATAGCACTGAAGAACCTACTGTGTAAGTGGTTCACTTCATTTCACGTTTGGATATAGCCCCGATGCAAATATTCTTCTCGATTTTTTAATTATACACTCCACGAGAGTATTATGTCTTTGTGCATTTGTTTGTAACACCCAAAAGGAAGCGAGATAGACCCATTGTTAATTATACCGATCGACTTAGAATCACTTTTTGAATCGATTTAGCAATGTCCGTCTGTCCATCTATTCTTGTAATCACGATACAGGTCGCAATTGTACACAGAACCAAAAGAAACTTTGCACAACGAAGTTTTTCGAGATAAGTACGAACGCTGTTTAATTTGAAGAAAAGCGGTTCAGAGTTAGATATAGCCCCCATACGAATTTCACTCCCGATGTGACTCTTTTCACTCTAGATACCACACATTTTAACAGATTTTCTTCAAAATTGACAAAACATCTTATATTTCAACTAGAAACACCTGTGTTGAAAATGTGTCAGATCGGTTCAGATTTGTATATAGCTCCCATACAATTGCTGCTCCCGAATGTTTAACCGATTTTGGCCACACTTTACGTATTATATTTCACCATGTTTCATAACACTGTGCAACATTTTTGAAGTCATTTCAAAATAACCATATACGGACACCGCTACATGATAAAAGACCAAAAAAAAAGACCCGTGTTTTTTTTTCCCCCAAAGTCATGCACTTTTTTTTTATGGGCCCCCAGAGATTTGAGGCCTCGGTGTAATTTTTGGAAAAAAGTGATCATATTCTCAGGCTCATATCTTGCAAACCGTTCGGAATTTTGATTTACTCTCTGAGGCAAAGTTCTAGCTCTTGTCATAAAGAACAAAAATTGTGAACATATAAAATCAAAAAAACTTCATCTTCAAGGTCAAAATCGTAAAAAACTTAAAAAAATTCGATTTTTTTTAACCTTTTTTCCCCTGTTCAGGTCCATAGGTAGCAAACCGCTGAAAATTCAGGGAAACAATCAACTACAAAAATGTACCTAAGATCTCAATAAACAACTTTCTAGAACATATGAACTTCCTAGGAATTATTCTTAACACAGTTTAGGTAGCGCTTAGGTAGCCGCAAAAGTGAAAAATTGCGACGTGTCCGACGCGCAAACTAAATGAATTTGTCGAAATTTTTTAGTTTTAAGGGAAAACTGGGGCAAAATGGATACAAATGGAATCGCGAAATTCAGTGTGTACATTTCCCTGTTCGACTAGTCACGCAACCTAAATGCATCTTCCGAAATGTGTACTTTGAAAAGGTAGCGGGATAAAGGAACATATATATTCATAATGAATAATGTAAATTAATGACAGGAACATGTTAATTCATAATGAACAAGTAAGGAAAGGCTATATTCGGGAGGCCCGTCTACTCCACTCCACTTTCTATCCGAATAGAATGTAACTCGGTAAAAAAGTGAAACGGGAAGAATCATAGGCTAATATGACCGGGTCCAATTTGTCAAATCGAAATGAATAATTGTATCGGTGCAATATCCAAACATGGAAGATAGTGACTAACTTTCTCAATAAGTTCTTCCAGTTCAAATATAACGTGTTTTGCTCACTTTGAATAAATTCGGTGAAAATTCGTGATTTATGGGGTGGAAAAAGTCTATCCGGGAGCGAAATTTGCATGGGAGCTATATGTGAATCTGAACTGATCTGATTCATCTTCACAATGGGTGCTTCTAGTTGAAATATAAGATATTTTGAAAGATTTGAAGAAGATCTATTAAAATATGTGGTTTCTAGAGAGGAAAAACTTCAAATTGGGAGCGAAATTTGTATGGGAGCTATATATAAATCTGAACCGATCAGACCCATTTTAACCATGGGTGTTTCTAGTGGAAATATAAGATATTTTGCCAAATTTTAAGAAAGAGGATATACTATCCACCAAATAAAGAAAGAAGAGGCCAGGAATGAAAAAAAAACAAAGATAAGGACGATGAAACTCATGTTTTCACCGTAGATCTTCAATCTGTCTTAATGTCACCAAAATCTCAAGTGAGTAGATTGTACTATTGAACAAAGTTACAAGTTCACAATTTATTTTTTTTTACTGCCGTGAAGCACAATTTATATATTTATATTTATTTATTAAATTATAATTGAACAAAAAATTCTTGAAATTGGGTACAAGCATATGGAGGCAGACATGCTAAAAAACATGCTAAAAACAGAAATATTGATGTCCCTGCTGATTATATTGGCATATGTAAAGCAGCTCGTAAAAAGTCTGAACCGCACGGAGTCATTTATTAAGATCACTCATTATTTTTTTTTTAATTTAATAATATCGAATTTTATAAAAGTATACGGCCTGGTCGTGGTAAAGAGGATCCAAAAGTGACAGATATTCGTTGCATTAAAACAGAGACATTTATTTTAAACTCCGATTTTCTAATGAGTGAAAGGTATTGCCACAAAGAATAAATTCAAATATAAATGTTATTGAGTAATCGAATTAGGAGCCACTTTACCTGGAAAGAAGAAAAATAAGTGCTAGAAAATAGGAAAATTTGCAGTATTTAAAACTAATTTTACCTAAAGACCACCATAAATTTTATGAAGATTTGCCTCACGAATGATTTGTTTACTATTTGAAGTTCTTGGTCTTTTTAAAACATTTATGAATGAAATGCATATGTTGTTATTCTTTGAAGTAAGACTGTATTTGGTTATTATTTATATTAAAGAAAAAAGTAAAAATATGCAAACAAAAAATTATTTTAACAATGAAAAAATTACCTAAAAATTGTGCTAAGTCCACATAAAGAGCAAATGAGCTAAGTTACCAAGGAGGCTATTAGTCTAAATCCGTAATATATTGAAATATGACAATTATTGGTGTCGAAGGTGGACGAATAGGAGAAGATAACTGCGTTTGAATATTCAAAAATATTCAAAACAAAAAAATTAGGAAGTTTTTTCTTGCTCCTGAAAATTTTTAAAAATAGGACTTAGCACGTTTGCAAACTAAGCTAACGACACACCAATTCATAATGACAAAAAACAAGTTGGGAAAGGACTTCTGTATGGGGGTATTCAGCATGTATGTTTATAGACGAAATATAATATGTAAAGTTTGGCCAAAATCGGTTAAACATTTGGGAGCTATATATATATATATATATAAATATATATATAGGAACTGATCTTACCCACCTTCACTTTCCAGTTCAATTATAGGGTACTGTGCCAAATTTGAGTGAAATATGTTGTTTCAAGAGCAGAAAAAGTGAAATCGGGAGCGACATTTGTATGAGGGCTATATCTAAATCTGAACCGATCTGACCGATTTCCACCATAACTGTTTCCAGTTCAATTATAGAATGCTGCGTCAAATTTGAAGCAAATCGAGTTAAATATGTGGCTTCTAGAGCTGAAAAGTCAAATCGGGAGAAACATTTGTATGGGGGCTATATCTAAATCTGAGCCGATTTGCTTCAAATTAAATAGCGTTCGTCCTTGATCCACAATACTTACTTGTGCCAATTTTTGTTAAGATCGGACTATAATTGCGACCTGTAATTTGATTGCAACAATATATGGACAGACGGACAGAGAGACGTACATTGCTAAATCTATTTAAAAAGTGATTCTAAGCCGATCTGTATAAAAAACGATGGGTCTAACTCGTGTAGTGTATAAAAAGTAATAATGGGAAGGTGTTGCCAACAATTAAAATTACCAAAAAAGGAAAATTGGAACCACGTGGAACCTCGTTTTTTGAAGGATTAACAACCATCAAGTTAACTGCAATGCATTTTAAAGGTCTACCTATATGTGTGCGTGACAGTAGATTGATCAACAGAAATTTTTCCGTAAGCACCATAAGTACATGTATGTGTAGCTGCCGCCAATTCCTGTTTGTCACTAAAACTTGTCATCTGTATTGATAAAATATTTTATTTCAGATTGATATAGGAAAATTTAAAAATAATATGAATTATGAACAATATAACAACGAACATAGATTCGATTATAATTTTTTATGTTTCTCATTTGAATTTATATTTTCACATTATGAAAACACATTTTCTGAATATGAGTTTACATTTTCCTATTATCAATTTAAATTTTCTCATTTCGAATTTATATTTCTCATAATAAATTTAGAGTGCTTATTAAGAATTAACATGTTCCTATTATGAATTTACATTTCTCAAATTCAATTTATATGTTCCTATCATGATTATAAATTGCATTATCTCATTATAGACTTGAAAAGGTGATCATGATCATTTTGGGAACAAAAAAATACAAAATGGTTAAGAGTGAGACAAAATACTACAAATTCCATCTTATTTGTATAGATGGTGAATGCGAAATAATTCCCCGTGCGAAGTAGCGGGCAATTGCTGGTGTGTTATGTGTATCTCCAGGACACACTCTATAACTAAATTGCAGAGCAAAACGGGGAAGCTTGAATTCTTTCCTTGACATAGTTTCATAAGTCAAATTTCAAAACGACGTTACGTATAATATATATGTTTGGTCCACTCAACCAGAATCCGTTATTAAATTGTTTTTGTTGTACAGTTCCATTTGTACAAACTTATTTTCCTTTCAACTATATTTAATCCTAAAAGCACTGTTTTAAGCAACTTTTTCCGGCAGCTGAATGAATTAAAAGTAAATAGAAAAGCGTAACTTGTATCTTAGTTAGTTTGTTGACTTCAACAAACTGATAAAATCATCAACATTTACGGAACCAACTTCTAATTAGATTTTTGTCCATTGCACGAAACACCCGGAAAATTCTTGAGCAGAATGTTATGTCTTATAGATCTGGTAGAAAACGAGTAGAGCGACTATTAGATGACTACAAAAATTTAAAAACTTTCCACAAAAAGATGAACACTATATTTATGGCCAATAATAATATTTACTCTCACCTGGCTCGTATAAAATCGAGGAGCAACTCAAATTATTTTATTCTTTTAGTAAACATTACGTTTCTTTTATTTTCTTTCCTGTATAATAACACTCAGATGTAAAACAAAAACTGTCATAAAAGGTATTTATTATTAATAAAAAAAGCAACAAAACAAAATATAGGACAACAACCACAAAGAAACGGTGAATAAATTATTATAGTTTAAATTGAGAATACATTTAAAAAAGCTTGTTAGTGATATTAATTTTTAAAATTATATTGAAAAAACTGCTATGGTAAATTAACAAAACAACAACAAAACAAACAAACAATAAAAACTGACTTAATAAAATTGAATTGAAATTAAATGCCATTGGATTGGAAGTTTGTTTTTTATGATTTTGCATTTTTTCCTTTGAAACAAATTGGCGAAGTTTTCGCGCAATTCATTTGTATTTCAGCGTAAGCAATTAATTGAAATGGTAAGTACGGCAGCAACAAAACAGCAAGGACAGCAACGGCAACTGAAACCGGGTATGCTCCCAGACCATGCAAATTAGGGCAAATGATTCAATTACAACGGCCTATCGCACAAAATATGTTTACGGCAAATGGAATAAATTAAAAACTCCAATGAATGAAATTCAATGGTCTTGTTGTTGTTGTCGATATCAAATTGAACGGCTGACTGTGCCAGGCACATTCGAACGATGACTTTGCTACGGTGGGTATGTGCAGCGCCGCCGTCTTCTTGAACAAATAACAGGTGAGGAAAATTGAGTTTTCCATAAAACAGTCTGTTATGTTATAGCGAGAATTTATTTACCTCAATATACAAGTTTATTGGATGAAGGCGATGGCGTGGCATGCCCTCGACGGCAATTTGCTGCCTGCCTTAATCTTTGTTGTTGTAGCACAAAGTGCGAAAGTGTTCTTGTGACAGCAGTTGGACATGAAACATGTGTTAAACAAGAACACATCGAACGTGGCGTTAAGTTACCATGTAGTATCTCTGGTTCGGACTCTAATCTTGACACGTTGTAGGCAGCCTTTGTTTGGCCCCAGGCGTGATCAGTTGAAGCTGTCATATTTTTCCTTGTGTTTATCACAACAACTAAAAAATCACTTAAAAGAAGTGGCTGAAACATTTCGTAGAAATATTATATGAAGCCGAATGTAGAGCTACTCAGCAACAAAATATTTGGAAAAAACAAGTTAGAAATGGGAAAGACTTTTTCAAATAGAAAGCGACATTTGTATGGGTCCTACGAATAAATCTGAACCGATATGAACTATTTTCACCGTAGATGTTTCTAGGTTGTGCTAAGCAAATCGGTTAACATATGGGCATCTCCCAGTGGCCCGGACGCGACATACGCACGCCTTAAAGTACTCCAAAAAACAAGAAAGAAACTGAAAAAGTCGATCAGCCTTTTTAGTGTTCTAAAGCGCTTAAAGTGTGCTACATTTTAAAAATATATCGTCAGCATTTAGTACAAATTAGTATAAAATTATAAACAATTTTACACGAAAACAGACGCGACAAAAACAGAAGTACTCTTGAAGCTCTTATAAATATACAAATATATAAAGTTCAGCGATATTATGAGAACTTTGTTTTCCCATATATTTTGTTCGTAGATTTATGAAATATGAGAATTATCTCTTAATTTTTTTTTTTAATTAGGTACAGCAGAAATACGGACGCGACAAATATTTCCACTCGTAGTAAAAAATTAGTAATTTTCGTTAAAACACTTCAACTTTTAATAAAAATAAAAGAGAATAAGAGAGAATAATAAAAAAGTTGCCGAAATATGGAAAAAATAAAGTTAAAAGCTATTACTGGTCTGATTTAATTTTTTTGGTAGACCTTTTTTGGGAGATGCCCATATGCGGTTTCTAGAGTGGAAAAGTCGGAAAGAGTGGAAAGTCGGTTAAAATATGTGGTTTCTAGAGCGGAAAAATTCAAATCGGGAGCGACATTTGTATGGGAGCTAAATATAAATCTGAACCCATCTGCTTCAACATAAATAGCGTTTGCCATTCATACGCAAAACTCGCTTGTGCCAATTTTCGTAACGATTTTTGTTGCGGACAATAATTGCGATCTGTATTTTGATTACAAGAGTATATAGACACACGGACATAGTTAAATCGACTCAGAAAGAAAATATAAATATGTACAAACGATATATTTCTATGTCACAGAAATTTTACGAAACGATTAACAACATGGGTTCTCATTTACGGTAGGTATTCCTGGTTGAAACACATAATGATCTGCAACATTTGATGAAGATCCGATGTAAGATGTAGTTTCTAGAGCTGTAATAGATCTGAATGGGGCACCATTTGGGTTATAACAAAGTATGGACATATGGGCATCTCCCAAACAAGTAAGGAAAGCCTAAAGTCGGACGGAGCCGACTATATCATACACCCCACTTTCTATCTCATTACAACTCAATTCGGTAAAAAGTGAAATCGGGAAGGATTTTTGAATCCTGTAAATGTATGTGTTTGAAAAAAAATGTTAAATCGGGAAGGACATTTGTATGGGGGTATATTGAAACCTGTAATGATGTGACCCCCTTTCACCATGTATGTTTATTGATGAAATACAATATGTAAAGTTTTGGAATTTAGTATCCCACTATATGATGACGCTATAGTAAGTTGAATATTTTAATTCTGATTTGAAAGTCGAATTTATATAAGTCCATTCCAGTATACGTGGCCAAATGTTCCTATAAAAACCAATAAACAACCGCTACTCTATTTGGAAAGCTTTATCGTCATGGTTCACTTATGCTTCCTTATTATACCCTCCACCTCCAGGATGATGGTATACTAACTTTGTCATTCCGTTTGTAACACCTTGAAATATCGACCTGAGATCCTATAAAGTATATATATTCTTGATAGTCATAAAATTCTAAGACGATCTAGCCATGTCCGTCCGTCCGTCTGTTGAAAGCACGCTAGCATCTAAACGAAAGGAGGTAGAACGTTAAAATTTTCCACAAGGACTAAAAATACCCATAATAATCCCTAATATTTTAGAGTATTTAAGCATATTTTTTTGTACTTACTTGATATTGGGTATGCGTATTCCCCTGATAACAAAAACGTGCACCATTAAGTGATTCTGATTTGTAGGAGGTGAATGGGGCAAAAAAGGGATAAAAATGGTACATATTAAACGACAACAGCTAGAAACACGAAATTCGGTGTGTACATTCCTCTAATAGAGTAGATACATTATATAAACGAAGTCTTTCCAAATTAGTACTTTTAAGGGGTGAATTGGGAATAGAGGGATAAAAATGGTACCAACTAAACGGCTGACCCTAGAATAATCAAATTCGGTTTATACATTCCTCTGATTGCATAGACACGTAAAATGTCTATGCAAAAATTGGTTGAATCATGAAGTTAGGTTATTTTGCACTATTTACGTCTGATAATGGATTTTCAAAATTTTTACTTTTGGAATTAAAATGGAATGGAAATACAACCAACTGTAGCACCCACTATCCACCAACATTTAAGCTTTTTTCAAATATAAATATAAAAATATTTATTTTATGAATTGAGGTATTGGTAGCCTTGCCTTATAAGAGTGGTTTGAAATAATTAAAATATGATATTTATTTATAAATTTTTTTTTTCAATATTTGTATTTGTTTTGGTTTGGCTATATTAAAAAATTTATATTTTCCTGTAATATTACTGCACTTCTACGAAAATCAACATCATCCGTGGAATGCAATCCATGGTGGAGGGTATATAAAGTTCGGCCCGGCCGAACTCATCGCCGTTTTAACTTGTTTTAACTTATAAAGGGTGATTTTTTAAGAGCTTGATAACTTTTTTTTTAAAAAAAAACGCATAAAATTTGCAAAATCTCATCGGTTCTTTATTTGAAACGTTAGATTGGTCCATGACATTTACTTTTTGAAGATAATTTCATTTAAATGTTGACCGCGGCTGCGTCTTAGGTGGTCCATTCGGAAAGTCCAATTTTGGGCAACTTTTTCGAGCATTTCGGCCGGAATAGCCCGAATTTCTTCGGAAATGTTGTCTTCCAAAGCTGGAATAGTTGCTGGCTTATTTCTGTAGACTTTAGACTTGACGTAGCCCCACAAAAAATAGTCTAAAGGCGTCAAATCGCATGATCTTGGTGGCCAACTTACCGGTCCATTTCTTGAGATGAATTGTTCTCCGAAGTTTTCCCTCAAAATGGCCATAGAATCGCGAGCTGTGTGGCATGTAGCGCCATCTTGTTGAAACCACATGTCAACCAAGTTCAGTTCTTCCATTTTGGGCAAAAAAAAGTTGGATATCATCTCACGGTAGCGCTCACCATTCACAGTTACGTTACGATTCGCATCATCTTTGAAGAAGTACGGTCCAATGATGCCACCAGCCCATAAACCGCACCAAACTGTGACTTTTTCTGGATGCATTGGTAGCTCTTGCAATGCTTCTGGCTGATATTCACTCCAAAATCGACAATTCTGCCTATTTACGTACCCATTGAGCCAAAAATGAGCTTCGTCGCTGAACACAATTTCTTTCTTTCTGAACTTTCTTAACAGAGCACGCATTTTGATAATAAAATTCAATGATTTGCAAGCGTTGCTCGTTAGTAAGTCTATTCATGATGAAATGTCAAAGCATACTGAGCATCTTTCTCTTTGACACCATGTCTGAAATCCCACGTGATCTGTCAAATACTAATGCATGAAAATCCTAACCTCAAAAAAATCACTCTTTATTTATACCGAAGATATTTCTCTTTGGCCACTCTTTTGTAGGACACAAAGCCACAAATCTCGCAACGATGATCTTCGTCGACAGACACATGTATATTTAGGACATGAAGTTGCGCTGTCCTCCGACTGCAATACCATTTGCACTGTTCGGACACTTTTGGAACATAAACCTTATTATTGCTCTTCGTTAGTGTGTAGGTAGAGCTTTGTCATTGATTGGAAGGATTATGATATTCAAGATTTGTAGTCAAATATGACTCACATGAAAAGCTGTAATTGCACAAAAAAGATTAAATTCATCCATGTTATAAAAATAATTGAATGAAATAATAATATGAAATTATGGGAACAATGGCTAATATTAACGAATTTTGAACTACTTGACAAAAAAAGAAAAAGTATAAAAGACCAATACAAATTGTTCTTTCACTTTTCCCAAAATTGGCAAATAAATTTCACAATAAAATGACAGAACGAGTCGGTAAATAAGCCGAAAGCAGCCGCCGCAGATTATTATGGGTCGGCTTGTAACTCTGATTCGGTCACTTGAATTTTAAAGACGTCATTGAAAACAGCTGGAAGATAAATTCATGTGTATGTCATGTCATCAAACGACTTTTATAGAAAAATATTGATTTTAGAAGATTTTTTTGAGACAACAAATTAGGAACCGGTTAAGGGCAATTCACAGGATAAGCATTGGACACACTTTTAGTATTGATAAAATCTTACTAGATGTGTTATTTAGATAATATTTCAAGTGGCACGGTTACTAAACAAAATAATGATCAAAAACATTGCCAAAGTTGAAAAGTGACAAAAGCACAAAAATTTCTTAAGTTTTCTTAATAAGCTATATATAGTAGACATTTAAAATAGAGGATTTTTTTCGAAATTCGTGTATTTAAGAGATGTATTTTGAAAAGAGGGATAAAAATGATACCAACCAAATCGCTTTTGTTGAAATCATGAAATTCGATGCGTGTATTTTTGGAAATGTGTACTTTTAGACGGAAAATGGGGCTGAAGGGGGTACAAATTGTACCAACCAAAGGGCTGCAGTTAAAATAGCGAAGTTCGGCGTGTGTATTGCTCTGGATTCTTAGACATGAAAAATGAAGATATCTTTCGATATTCGGGATAAAATTGGTACCAACCAAGCGGCTGTAACTAGCAATTCAGAAAATAAGTATTTACATATAATATTAATTTCGGACAGACAAATTAGGACAGCTCTTTGGTGCACTGGCTTATTAGACTAACTGTTAAGCCGATAAATATTACAGAGAAGGAACACTTTAGCTACAAAGATTCTTATGTGATCCGTGACTAAAAATGAAAGTTTACTAAATACTTCTTTAATTGCAAAGACTTTTTTTGCCTTAAGGGCGCTGAGGCTGTCGCAAAAATCATCAACTCCGAGTTAGTGGTTTTTCATATTATTGGAATATAAAATATTTGCATTAGTATTCGACCTTTTAAAATATATTTTGCTGAAATTTTATTAATTATTATAGCTCGATGTCTGGAATTTTGCTTGTAATTTGTTTTTATTTATTCAATATTTCGTTGTACTGTACAACAGATAACGAGAACGTAAACAGTCGATTACTATGTTTATTTAATTGTGTTTTGCTACATAAAAAATTTTCAATTTCTGAAGATGTTCCTCAACGAGGGACGAAATATTGAATAAATAAAAAATACAAGAAAAATCGAGCTTGATTTATTAAGACATTTTCAGGAAATTAAAATATATTGCCTGATTGAAACAATTAATTATATCAATCATATCATCCCCTCTTAGATATAGACCTACATAGATGGGAATGAAAAATCATGAAAATAAAAAAGTTGTTCTTACATTTAAAATGTCTCAGTGTTTTTCTTGGTCTGTAGGAAAAGGGCAAAACTTTTCTGTTGCTATAAAACTTTGTTACACAGCTTTGTTTTCGTCTAGTCCTTTAATCTATTTATATTTCCTTTCAAATGGCATTACGCTCAATGGGGGAGACGGCACAAACATATAAACGTTCTGCAATGTGGATTATTGAATGATTAAGATGATGGTGTCAGTCTGTCCTAATTCTTCGTTACAGACATCCTTCGTTTCTAATTTGGCAACACATACATAGGTATATGTGTGTACTGTATGGGTTTAATTGCGTTCCAATTCATTGGAGCGTAAATAATTGAATTTGAAATTGATTTCAAAACATTGATTTATCTGGTATATATATGTTTCACAGATTTATAGATTCGTTGTGTGACAAACCTTTTTAACACCTAGTATTTATAGACCTACGGGAAATTTGTGGAAATTGTCTATCCTGATATAGGTGAATAGGTATATATTCATTGGCGTAGAACGGGTGGTCCTGGGGGTGGCTGAGCCCACCCCAGAAAAATTTTAGCCCCCCCCAGAATATCAAATTAATATAATACAATTTGTACTATACACAAAATCTTATTTTTTAAGTACTTAATTTTTTCAGTTTTGGAAAAAGTAAAAATCATTGTCAACACTAAAGAAAAAAATGAGCGATTTCAAATTGAACACGAAAAAAGGTTAAATTTAATTAAAGTTGTTTCATCAGTTTTGATAATTTCGCAAATAACGGCTATAGCCGCAGCCAAGTTATTTTTGTTGTTTATTTACCAAAATTTGATTAAAAATTAAAATGTCAAACGTCTAGCTGCGTATGAATAACTAAATACAAAACATATTCATGTGTAAACACCCCTAATGTTTCAAATCATTGTAGGAACATTCGTTAATGGTAGTGATTTATTTAACTGTAATAAATATTAACACAAACAACTTTAAACCGTTTTCAGTGTACTGAGCAGAACAGGGGTACAGTGTTAAATTAGGACTGTTTCTTTAACCCATTATTGCCTGGTACCCGATCCTGTTGGAATTTGTTCTTGATTTTTGGAGTACTACCTAATGTTGGCTCATTGATGAATATTTTAGACATACAAATTTTATGTCTATATTGATCTTTAAGATATGGCTGGGGTAGCTTTCTATCCTTTGTGCCGTTGCATGTTTAATTTATTAATAATAATGAAACAATCATGTCAATAGTATTTATTATTCTAAACATTTGACAAATATGAACAAATAGTTGTTACTCCGCCTAGTTTCGTAGAAATCTCATTTTTAGTTCGGGGGTAGAAATCTACCCGTCTGGACATTAATGGGTTAAGACGGGATAACAAGCTGCGATAATAAAAACGTTAATAAATATTTAATTTTTTGCTCAAAATAAACAAGTAAGGAAAGGCTTTATGATACACTCCACTTTCCATCCGAATACAATTCAATTCAGTGAAAAAGTGTAAATGTATGTGTTTGAAAAAAAGTTAAATCGGAAAGACATTTGTATGAGGATATATTGAAACCTGGAACGAAATAGGCGAAATATAATATGTATAGTTTGGCCAAAATCCGCTAAACATTTGGGGGCAACATTTGTATTTGAGCTATATCTAAATCTGAACCGATCTTACCCACTTTCACCATAGCATTTTTTAGTTGGATTATAAAATTTTGTGCCATTTTTAAAGAAAATCCGGTACAATATGTGGTTTCTAGAGCGACAAAAGTCAAATCCGGAGCGACATTACAATATGGCGTTTCTAGAGCGGAAAATGTCAAATCGGGAGCGAGATTTGTAGGGGGGCTATATCTAAATCTGAACCGATCTTACCCAATTTCGGTATAGGAGTTTCTAGTTGGATTATAAGAAAATCGGGTGCAAGATGTGGTTTCTAGAGCGTAAAATGTCAAATCGGGATCGAGATTTGTATGGGGACTATATCTAAATCTAAACCGATCTTACCCAATTTCCGCATAGGAGTTTCTAGTTGGATTATAAGATGTTGTACCAAATTTATAGAAAATCGGGTACAATATGTGGTTTCTAGAGCAGAAAATGTCAAATCGGGAGCGACATTTGTATGGGGGCTATATGTATATCTGAACCGATTTGCCTCAAATTAAATAGCGTTCGTCCTTGAAGCACAAAACTTATTTGTGCCAATTTTTGTTAAGATCGGACTATAATTGCGACCTGTAATTTGATTACAACAATAGACGGACATTGTTAAATCGACTCAGAAAGTGATTCTAAGCCGATCTGTATAATAAACAATGGGCCTACTCGTTTCATTTTGGGTGTTACAAACAAACGCAGAAAGACATAATACCCTCGTGGAGTGTATACAAATTATGTTTTTTACATTATACAATATAAATATTTGTATCCAAACAAATTTTCAAATATTTGTATCCAAACAAATTTTCAAATATTTGTATCCAAACAAATTTTCAAAAAAAAAAATATTTTTGTTAACTTTTTTGGACTTAGCCTCGATAACCATAAACTTGACTTACTCTGGATAATTATCCAGACTAAGTCTGAAATTTTTAATATAAAATTATTTTTCAACGATTGTTTTCATACACACATTGATAATACTGTTTGCGGAAATTTTAAAACATATTTTTTATTTGAGTGAAATTTTAAAATTTTTTTGATCACAGGTTAGGTAGCCAGTCTTAAAGAACAGCCTTATTATGCGTGTGGCTATAAATATTTTTGTGACTTTTTAACAATTATCCCTCCTACGCTAATGTATATATCACAGAACTGGTTCCAAAGTGTGAATATACTGTCAATTGACTTACCAGTTCTTATGAATATTAGAATAAAAAGTATTGTATATATAGAAAGCTTATAGTCAATAGTGTCTAACAGAAGTACAGAAGAATTTTTCAGGTGAGCGATAAAAAAACTCATCTTCTAAAATATTAAAAGAAAAAGAAAATATTAACAAACATCCCTAACTAAAAGTTTCTTGAAATTCGTGTTGTTTTAGCTTTTATGGTGGATAGTAGTGTTTGGTAATCAATGCTGAAAATCGACTTTCCACGCAACGACCAACTTTTTTTCATTTATATTTTCAAAATCGATTAATCGAGATGGAAAGTCAACTTGGTCGATTTTCCTATTTCGACTTTTGACATAAAAACGCATTTCTAATAAAAATTTAAAGAATAATATTTTAGTTATTGATTCGAGCTGAAATTCAGATTTTTTTGGATCCAGAAGATGGATAATTTTACTCAAATAGACCTTTTAGACATATTTTCCACATCTCGTTACATTTCAACTAGGTAAATGTGGAGCACAACGCAAAGATATAGCCCCCGCTCAAATGTTCCTTCCTATTTGTTTATATAGCACTAAGGATTTCCAGGATTCCACTTATTACAGCTAATCTTGTAGGAAAAGATCGTTGTATTTTTTCCCCTAGGCGCAGCTACAATAAAATCACACTGACATGTAGAAGTAACATATAGTAAACAATTTGCCTCAAATTTGACATATTACGTTCCATTTGTTTAATGATGAATATAATATCTATATATTTATATGGACTACATAAAATCGCCCATAATCATTGGCCTTATCTGTACGTTTCTTTGGAGGTTTAGAAATTTGCTTGTTATGTATTTTCTTTAAATGTGATGCCATTATACATTAAATGAATTCTGCCATGCATTGGGAACATCATAAAGATTTTCCGGTGCTGATTTTGCCTTGGAGTCTTTTTTGATTTTTTTAAGAAAAGTTTCAAATAGCGGAATCAAAACCGAAGCACACACAAATAACAGATTTTTGAAATTCGGTATGAAAAAATCTACATAACGAATTTCATTATTGTAGCGTCATCCGTGTTGTTGGTACCTTTTTTATCCCCTTTTCGCCGTTTATCCTCTAATAGTACGAATTTCATAAAATTCGTTAATTTTGCGTTTCTAAGCATTTTGCGAGATGTACACACCGAGTTTTATGATTCCAGCTCCATTCGCTTGATTGGTACCATTTTTATCCCCTTTTTACCCGATTCCACACCCAAAAAGTACGAATTAAAAAAAAAAAATTATTGGGCACATTGAAGCTATATGATGAATTTGCGTACCAAATTTCAAGATTCTAGGCCCAACCGTTTGGTCATTGCTGTGGTACCATTTTTATCCATTTCAACCCCATTTTACCCTTTAAAAGTACGAATTACGAAAAACTCCCTTCATGTATGATCTATTTTTTTACATAAGCCACGTTTTGGGATGCCTACATGCTGCAAGAGGAATACCCATACAAAATTTCAAGATTCTAGGCCCAGCCAGTTTGGTCATTGCTGTGGTACCATTTGTATACCTTTTTATCCCATTTTACCCCTTACACTTATATAGGGTCCGCCAAATAACTTTATTTTTGAAAATGCTATAAAAAAACTACTGAATATTTTCTCAAATTTCTTTTGTTATTTGGCTGCCTCGGGCACCCCACAAATAATAGTCCAACGGTTGAATAGTTGAAAAAAACGTTAGATGGCGGACCCTTATTTAGCTCCCATACCAATGTCTCCTATGATTTACTTTTTCCGCTCTAGAAACCACATATTTCAACAAATAACTTTTTTTTTTGAAAATGCTATTAAAAAAAACCACTGAAAATTTTCTCAAATTTCTTTTTTTACTTGAAAGTACAATCCTTCCGGTTAATAATGGAAAATAATTTCATTCAAATAGCTGCCTCGGACACCCCACAAATAATAGTCCAACGGTTGAATATTTGAAAAGAAACGTTAGATGGCGGACCCTTTATTATAGATTAATTAACTTTAACTTGTTATCATATAGACAATACTACAATATTTTTTACGTATGATTGCTAACCAAGATAGAGGAAGTTGAAATGATATGTTACAAGCGACATTGGTTTTTAATACATATGTCGCTAGAATAATACAAAATAAAAATGTCATGCATACAAATAATTTTAGCCATATCTCCCGGGAAAATGAAAATTTTGCAAATTTATATTTGTCAAAAGATCTTTCAAAAACATGGACAAATTTTAATCCTAGTAATTTTGTGTCTTTTTAGAACATTTTAGAACATTTTAATCTTTAAATGTCCTTTTTGAACAAAAGGGTTTTGATTTTCCACTAAAATGATGCTCATAAAATTCTACAATACACATACTACAATTTCTGACAATAAGGATTCTCTCGGGAACTTAGAATATTTTTATATCCTACACCACTTCGAGTATTATAGTTTTTTTTTTGTTTCTAACACCAAGAAATAATCGAGCTAGACCCCCACTTAAGTATATTGATCGGTTTAGAATCACCAGCTGAATCGATTTAACGATGTCTGTCTGTCCGTCTGCTGGTCCTACTAATGCTTGCTCGCACTCTACAGGTCTCAACTTTGATCCATTACCATGAAATTTGGCACAGGTAACTTTGTTCGCCCAACGATCGGTTTTGAATTTGGAGGGAATCGGTTCAGATTTAGATATAGCCTCCACACAAATATCCCTCCTATTTACCCTATACATTTTACGTTGGATCTTGATAACATTTTCAGTTTCATGTTATATTCGAACTAAAAATACCTAACGTGAAAGTGGACTTAATGGGTCCATGTTTTGATATAGCCCCCATACAAATGTACCTTCGATTTACAATATTACTGCTCTAAAATGCACATTTTATATAGGATCTTGATCAAACTTTGCAGATCATGATATATTTCCACTTGGAATACCTACCGTGAATGGAAAAACATTTTATTTTTTTTTAAGAAAATATAAGATTGACCACTCTTCCTTTGGACATATTTCGCCCATTTTCAACCCCAACCAATCTACAATTTGGAAAATGGCTTTAAAATAATTTTATGTTCGAGACCTAAATCATTATTTTGTTACATTGAGGTATATCCAATTTCATCATATTAATACAAAAAAGGTATTTGAAACAAATTATTAGTTCTGTTACTATTTTATTCGAAAGACATGTATGAATGTATAATTTCAAACCACTTGTTGATATTTACATTCATACAACCTGTTAATATTTACTTTACTTGTTCAATATTGTAAGCTACTAGATTATTTCTATCTGAATTTGTGTATAAAAGGCAGAACAGTTGCTCTGGAAAATGAATTCACATCAAACAATAGAAGCGAGCATTTGTAGTTAAAAGCGACGGTGCCTTCTAAATAAAGAGTGGAAAGTATTTTATAAAACCTTCGAGCTGATTCCTTTCATGAAACCTTACAATCTTAGAAACAAGATTGTTTCATGTATCTAATTTTTTTCCTAAAATTCCAATTCTCGTCGAATGTACATTTGTACCGTCATTTTGGAAATGTAAGTTCGATCACATCCGCTATACGGGAATTTCTGCACCAATTTCCCGACATTAACAAATTCGCAGATTTCCAGCGAATTTCATGGACGAGGTAGGTACTAGAGTAAGATAATTGCATTTACTATAATTTTCTTTCACTGTAAGTTTTACGACCATCGCTTCCCAGCGGGAAAAGGAAGGCGCACGCAAGGCCTTTTCACAGACCTTCTTAGGGAGGCACAAGGCATGCTTGCTGCATTCTATACTCGTTTAAATTTAACACAGGGTAAGATTGGAGAGCAAGGCCTACCCTCTCGCTTCTATTTGCAGGCCTTCTAGAAGGGCTCTGACAAAAGGCCATCTAGAAGGCCTCCTACCAAAGTCCTTCTGGAAGGCGTGCAACCAAAGTCCTTCCAGAAGGCCTTCTAGAAGGTCCAAAAAATAAAAAATATAACGAACCAATAGACCAGACTTTTTTCAATATTTCTGGCCTTGTTATTGGCAGTATATTAATTTTCAATTTAAATCTTTCAACATTTTTATACCCTACACCACTTCGTGGTCTAGGGTATTATAAGTTAGTTTCGCGCCAAATGTTTGTAACACCAAGAAATAATCGAGCTAGACCCACCTTTAAGTATACCGATCGGCTTAGAATCACCAGCTGAGTCGATTTAACGATGTCTGTCTGTCCGTCCGTCCGTCCGTCCGTCCGTCCGTCCGTCCGTCCGTCCGTCCGTCCGTCCGTCTGCTGTCCATCTAAGCTTGTTCGCACTCTACAGGTCGCAATTGTTGTCCGATTGTCATGAAACTTTACAGAAGTTATTTTTTCTGGCCAAGGACCATCGGTATTGAATTTGGAGGAAATCGGTTCAGATTTAGATATAGCCCCCATACAAATGTCGGTCCCGATTTGACATTTTCCGCTTCAGAAACCACATATTGTACCCGATTTTCTTTAAATTTGGTACAACATCTTATAATCCAACTAGAAACACCTATGCCGAAATCGGCTAAGATCGGTTCAGATTTAGATATAGCCCCCATACAAATGTCGGTCCCGATTTGACATTTTCCGCTCTAGAAACGACATATTGTACCCGATTTTCTTTAAATTTGGCAGAACATCTTATAATCCAACTAGAAACACGTATGCAAAAATTGGGTAAGATCGGTTCAGATTTAGATATAGCCCCCATGCAAATGTCGCTCCCGATTTGACATTTTCCGCTCTAGAAACGACATATTCTACCCGATTTTCCTTAAATTTGGCAGAACATCTTATAATCCAACTAGAAACACGTATGCAAAAATTGGGTAAGATCGGTTCAGATTTAGATATAGCCCCCATACAAAAGTCGCTCCCGATTTGACATTTTCCGCTCTAGAAACGACATATTCTACCCGATTTTCTTTAAATTTAGCAGAACATCTTATAATCCAACTAGAAACACGTATGCAAAAATTGGGTAAGATCGGTTCAGATTTAGATATAGCCCCCATACAAATGTCGCTCCCGATTTGACATTTTCCGCTCTAGAAACGACATATTGTACCCGATTTTCTTTAAATTTTGCAGAACATCTTATAATCCAACTAGAAACACGTATGCAAAAATTGGGTAAGATCGGTTCAGATTTATATATAGCCCCCATACAAATGTCGCTCCCGATTTGACATTTTCCGCTCTAGAAACGACATATTATACCCGATTTTCTTTAAATTTTGCAGAACATCTTATAATCCAACTAGAAACACCTATGCAAAAATTGGGTAAGATCGGTTCAGATTTAGATATAGCCCCCATACAAATGTCGCTCCCGATTTGATATTTTCTGCTCTAGAAACGACATATTGTACCCGATTTTCTTTAAATTTGGCAGAACATCTTATAATCCAACTAGAAACACGTATGCAAAAAATGGGTAAGATCGGTTCAGATTTATATATAGCCCCCATACAAATGTCGCTCCCGATTTGATATTTTCTGCTCTAGAAACGACATATTGTACCCGATTTTCTTTAAATTTTACAGAACATCTTATAATCGAACTAGAAACACCTATGCAAAAATTGGGTAAGATCGGTTTAGATTTAGATATAGTCCCCATACAAATGCCACTCCCGATTTGACTTTTTCCGCTCTAAAATCAACATATTGTACCCGTTTTTTTTTAAATTGGCACAACATCTTATAATCTAAGTTAAAACACCTATAGTGAAAGTGGGTAAGATCGGTTCAGGTTTAGATATAGCCCCCATACAAATGTCGCTCCCGATTTGACATTTTCCGCTCTAGAAACCACATCTTGCATCCGATTTTCTTTAAATTTGGCACAACATCTTATAATCCAACTTAAAACACCTATGCAAAAATTGGGTAAGATCGGTTCAGATTTTGATATAGCCCTAATACAAATGTTGCTCCCGAATGTTTAACCGATTTTGGCCAAACTTTACATATATATACCCCCATACAAATGTCCTTTCCGATTTAACATTTTTTCTCAAACCAATACATTTACAGGATTCAAAAATCCTTCCCGATTTCACTTTTTGAATGAATTGAATTGTAGTGAGATATATAGTCGGCTCCATCCGTCTTTAGCCTTTCCATACTGTTGGGGAGATGCCCATATGTCCATACTTTGGTATAACATAAATGGGGCCCATTCTGCTCTATTACAGCTCTAGAAACTACATCTTACCTCGGATCTTCATCAAATTTTGCAGATCATTCTATGTTTCAACTAGGAATACCTACCGTGAATGAGAAATATATTGGCGCATGTTTTGGCACAGGCCTCAAGTGTTGTTATAGGCCCTCTTCAAATGTCCGTCCGATTCATCCAATTACCTCTGTATAATCTGTATTTGTCTTTGGATCTTGTTTTTAATATTAGCTTGTATTTTCTTGATATTTGCAATGCGCATTCCCATTATAGAATAAAAGGGTACCATAGAGTGTTTTTTATTTGTAGGGGACGAAATGGGACAAAAAGGGATACAAATGGTACCTATCAATGGTACCTTTTTAATTATATCCCTTAAAAGTACGAATTTCGAAAAATCCCTCTATTTGACGTGTCTATGCAATTAGAGGGATGTACACACCGAATTCATGATTCTAGCTGTTGTCGTATCATTGGTACTATATTTTATCCGCTTTTGTCCCATTTCGCAAGCTAAAACTTTTATTTTCTTTGTGGTGCTTCCAAGCTACAAGAGGAATGCCCGCAACAAATTTTAACTGTATGAAAATCAGAAATTTAATTAATAAGCCAGGCTACCAATATTTGTATACTATGTGTATATATAAAGGAAATAATATTTCAATTCATAAAGTAAATATTAGGGAGCAATCATAAATACCCTAAATATTGGGGGATAGAGAGCGTATTTTCAGCTACTATAAATTTTGAAAATACCTTATCTCTCACGTACGCAGTATAAGACAACTTCATGATTCTATCATATTTTGTCGTAAAAGCAACAAATAAAGTACGAATTTGCAAAAAAATGTTTTACGTGGCTATGCAGTCAGAGGAATGTATACACCGAATTCAATGATTCTATCAGCGGCCATTTTGTTGGTACCATTTTTATCCCCTTTTTCCAATTCTGCCCCCTCAAGAGTACGACTGTCTATCTATCGTTTAGTTGGTACTATTTTTATCCCCTTGTATCCCTTGAAAGTAGGAATTTGGAAAAAAACGTTTTATTTTTCGTGTCTACGCAGTCAGAGGAATGTATACTCCGAATTTTATGATTTTAGCTGCTGTCATTTGGTAGGTACAATTTTTATCCCCTTTTTCCATTTGAACCCCAAAAAGTACGTATTTTAGAAAGTTCTTTTATTTTACGTGTCTACGCAATCAGAGTAACGTATACACATAATTTCATTATTCTAGGTGCAGTCGTTAGGTTGGTACTATTTTTATCCAACTATCCCCATGATTTTAAGGGGTTTAACCCCTTAAATGTACGAATATAGAAAAAATAATTTTATATTATGTATCTACTCTATTAGAGGAATGTACACACCAAATTTTGTGTTTCTATCTGTTGTCGTTTGATAGGTACCATTTCTGTTTTATGCTATAAAGGGAATGCGCATTGCAAATATTAAATAAATACAAGCTAATACGTTCAAAAAACAGGCTGAAATACTCTAAATATTAGAGGTATTTTCAGTCCATGTGAGGGAAAAAATTTTCCCTCTAGGCCGATTTCGCCCACTTTCAATCCCAACCAATCTACAACCATTAGACACATTTAGGAAAAATTTGAACCTCCTAGCTCATTTCGTTCGGCCGCTATCGAGCTTTCAACAAACAGACAGATTGACAGACGGACATGGCTATATCGTCTTAAAATTTTACCACGACCCACAATATATATACTTTATGGGGTCTCCGATGAATATTTCAAGGTATTACAAACGGAATGACAAAGTGAATATACCCCCATCTGGAGGTGGAGGGTATAATAATAACAAGTAAGGAAAGTCTAAAGTCGGACGGAGCCGACTATGTGATACACTCCACTTGCTATCCTATTATAATTCAATTTTGTAAAAAAGTGAAATCGGGAAGGATTTTTGTTCCTGTATGTATGTGTTTGACAAAAAATTTTAAATCGGAAAGGACATCTGCATGGGGGTATATTGAAACATGGAACGATGTGACCCGCATTCACTATGTATGTTTATAAATGAAATATAATATATAAAGTTTGGACAAAATCGGTTAAACATTTGGGAGCAAGATTTGTATATATAAAAAATGTATATCTAAATCTGAACCGATCTAACCCGATTTCGCCACATGGATTTCTAGTTAGATTTTAAGGCGTTAAGCCAAATTTGAAGAAAATCGGGTACTATATGAGCTTTATAGAGCGGAAAAGTCAAATCGGGAGCGACATTTGTATAGGGGCTATATATAAATCCAATCTGACCGATTTTCACCATAGCTGTTTGCACTTTAATTATAGCGTGCTGTGCCAAATTTGAAGCAAATCTAGTTTAATATGTGGTTTCTAGAGCGGAAAAAGTCAAATCGGGAGCGACATTTGTATGGGGGCTATATCTAAATCTGAACCGATTTTCTTTAAATTAAATAGCGTTCGTCCTTATCTCGAAAAACTTCGATGGCCAAAGTTTCATTTGGTTCTGTTTACAATTGCGACCTGTATCGTGGTTACAACAATAGATGGACAGACGGACAGACAGACGGACATTGCTAAATCGACTCAGAAAGTGATTCTAAGCCGATCTGTATAATAAACGATGGGTCTAACTCGTTTCCTTTTGGGTGTTACAAACAAATGCACAACGACATAATACTCTCGTGGACTGTATATTAATAAATAAATGGCTTAGAATCACCAGCTGAATTGATTTAACGATGTCCTTCATAGCTCAGTGGTAGTGTGCGCGTCATGCAATCTGAAAGTGCTGGGTTCGATTCCCGGCCGGCGCACATCAACAAATTTTCACTTTTCATCATAAAATAAGAGTTTCTGCAGCCAATTTTCTCATTCGAACACACTTTCACATAAAAATAGTCATTTCGATTGCTCCAAGGTCCAGGGAAGAAACTAATAGCCATTAGCGATACATAATATAGCTGTTAACATAAAATGCAGCGCCCCTAGTGGAGGATAGTGGTTGATTAACATCCATTCCCTTAACATTAACGTCAACCTTGAAGAAGATGCAAATAACAGCCGGACAACATGAGAACGATGATGAACAAAGGTTCCCGCGATAATCGGAAACATGCCGGAACGAAGTCTAGTACAATTCAGACTTAAGGATTATCACCTCAGCTCCCTCTAAAGCTGCTACAACAACAACATGTAACGATGTCTGTCTGTCCGTCTGCTGTCCATCTAAGTTTGTTCGCGCTCTACAGGTCGCAATTGTTGTCCGATTGTCGTGAAATTTGGCAGAAATTAATTTTTGAACCAAGGACGATTGATTTTGGAGGAAATCGGTTCAGATTTAGATATAGCCTCCATACAAATATCCCTTATAATTTACACTATTACTGCTCTAAAGCACACAATTTACATGGGATCATGACAAAATTTCCAGGATCGTGTTTTATTTGAACTAGAAACAGTTAACAGGAAAGTGGACCACATGGGTCCATGCTTTGATATAACCCCCATACAAATGTACCTCCAATTTACATGTTATATTTAGACTAGAAACACCTATTTTGAAATCCTGCTATATAGGTCAATGTTTTGGTGTAGCCCCCATACAAATGGCCCCTCAGTTCACACTATTATCGCTCTAAAACGCGCATCTTTCAATAAAGAAAGTGATGAAAGTGATCTATAAAGGCCCACCTTTTAATGTAGCGCCCTTACAAATGGCCCCCATTTTTATTATTACCCCTCTAAGTGTACAGATTATATTTCCACTAAGAATACATACTATGAAAGTCAAATATATGGGTCGATATTTTTGTATAACCCCCATACAAATTAGGCTGCCATTCTACTCTATTACAGCTCTACAACATCTTGCGTTGGATCTCGATACAATTTTACAGATCATATATTTCAACTAAGAATACCTACTTTGAAAGTGATTTATATTGGCCCACTTTTTAATGTAGCACCCTTACAAATGGCCCCCATTTTTAGTATTACCCCTCTAAGGACCAACATTTCACATCGGATGATTTTCAAATATTACAGATCATGTTCTATTTCAACTAGGAATACCTGCTATTTACACTTTTACTGCTCCAGAACCAATATCTTACATCGTATCTTTATAAAATGATCATGAAATGATGAGATCATGACTCATTTCCACTAAGAATGCCTAAAGGGAACTATAATGGCCCATATTATGGCACAACCCCCAAATGGCCCCTATAAATGTCCGACTAATTTATCCTATTACCATTGTAAAATCTGCATTTTTCATCGGATTTTGGTAAAATTTTCCAGATCATATTATATTTACTCTCAGAATAACTACCCGAAAATTGGAAAATGTTTCCAAATACAACTGTTCCACCAATTTTCAATATTATCGTTTTAAATCCTTCATATTACATCGAATTTGGATTAAATTTTCCAGATCATGGATTATTTCACATAGGAACACTTACTGATTAAGTGGACCATACATCCCGATTTCAGACATATTTTCTACATCACGTTATATTTCAGTTAGTTAGTGGAGCATTACGCAAAGAAATTGTCAGCGCTCATTATCAGTTTCAGATGTGTTTACATAACACTTCATATTGCATTATTCGTTAAATTTGACTAAAGAAGACTGCATAATTTATCGCCCCCATTAAACACCTGGGCTTAGTAATCAAAACCAGGTATATACACAGGGAGTGGTGTAGGGTATCATATAGTCGGTCCCGCCCGACTTTAGCCTTTCCTTACTTGTTTCAATTTAAATTTAAATCTTTCAAAATTTTTATTTGCCTCAGCTGGAATTTGAACCCATGATCTTCACATTGTTAATCGGAAGTGCTACCTACTAAACTACAGAACTTTATTGTCTGTTTGTGTCAAAAAGATTATAGAAACACACGACCCTTAATCGAAGCGAAAACCTTCACTGCTGCCTTCTTTTGGCGGACGTGTAATAATATTTCTGAAGAACGTATGTATATGATAAATATTTTGGTAATAAAGTAAGAACATTTTTTGTTTGTTTTTGAAGAGGAGATACATTTTTTTTCTGTTTCATCCCTGATAAATATATTGTCGTGGATATTAATGGACGTAAACGTCTAAATAATAAAGGTCTTCCCTATTTCCACTGTTTATAATTAATTCTACAATTTGTTCAATTTTGGAGCGTAAAGATATTGGCCCTTTTTTTGGGTCTTTATGAAAACATGTATAAAGTCATTTGTATAAAGGCTATATCTACATTTCACCTTGGGTAACAATATTGTCGATGTGAAGGTTTAATTGCCACCACAGGTGATTTTACACAAGTGGTGGCATGACCAAAGGTTACCCCCAACACGGAGTGTCTCTCTCCTTGCACGGTTACGACGGGATCGTGTAATAGGGATAGCAGCGGATGAACCAATAGAATGGTCAACGGTGGCGCCCAAAGACCTTCAGAAGATTTACTATCATCAAACCCTAACCTAGAGGGTTGCTGGAAGCCCCAGCACTAGGTGCGGATGCGATGGCCCAATCAGCCACCCATCTTTAACAATTCGATTACAGAAACATCAATAAGCAACAGAAGAACTAATTACCCTCCGATGACGACGTATGGATTCAAAACCCGGTTTATGATTGGAACATGGAACACAAGAACTCTCTCAGAACCATCGATACTACACCAAGTCCAAATCGAGATGTCAAACTACGGCGTGGACGTCCTTGGTCTAAGCGAAGTGCGATGGCCAAAATCTGGAACAATAAGCCTCCAGAACGGCTACTACTTCATTTTTAGTGGAAATGTAGCACACCGAATCAATGGGGTCGGTCTTTTGTTATCACCAAAAGCAAAAAGTGCTGTTTTATCTTACAATGCCATATCCGAGCGTATTATAACGGCGAGATTAAATTCAAAATTTCGCAAAATATCTATAGTGCAGTGTTATGCCCCAACCGAACCCGATGAAGATGAATCAAAAGAACAATTCTATTACCAACTAGATTCAGTCGTACGGTCTCTACCGAAGGGAGATAGATATCAAGCTTATTATGGGGGACTTTAATGCCAAAGTGGGTAGTGATAACAGTAATTTACCCTCAGTCATGGGCACACAGGGGCTTGGCGACAGAAGGAATGACAACGGCCAGAAACCGATGTGCCAGAAACCGACTATTTATTGATGGTACAAAATTTGAGCATAAAAATATTCATAAATAAACATGGGAATCTACGGAGGAACACACGCGAAATCAAATTGATCATGTACTAATAAGCAAGCTATTTTTGGGCTCGCTGATGGGCGTAAAAACGAGACGTGGAGCTGACATCGATAGTGACCACGTGCTGTTAGTTGCTACCCTGAGTCTACGCCCTGGCGTCGTAAACAGACCCCAATCAAAACGTGTAAAATTCAATCTTATGCAATTACAAAACCCAGAAAATGCACACGCATACAACTCTGCTCTAAGCGACAGATTACAAAGTAATAACATACCTGGACCGAGATTACCACAGCGTGTACAGAAACAGCTACCACCGTTCTAGGCTCTTCAAATCGAATCCCAAAACCATGGATAAGCAATGAAACCCTAGAGGAAATAAAACATCGCAAACGACTACGTAGCGCTCTTTAACGGGCAAAGACAAATGAAGCGATA
>OX377618.1:143318991-143420597 GCA_947397865.1 Polietes domitor
TTATCATTACACCAGGAGGAGTTGGACAGAAAGAGTTAACTTCATCCCCGGCAGCGACAACGTGAAATATACACCACTCATAAAAAAGGAAAAGGTTTTTCTCCCACCTCTTCACATAAAGCTCGGACTCATAAAAAACTTCGTGAAAGCTATCAACAAAGATGGCGAAGCGTTCGCCTATTTAAAAACCATTTTTACTCACCTTTCATCGGCAAAGATTAAGGAAGGCGTTTTCGACGGTCCGCAAATTAAAAAGTTGTTGCAAGACCAACAGTTTGAGCACATTTTATCACCAAATGAAGCTGCAGCTTGGAACTCATTTCGGCAAATTGTTTCCGGATTTCTTGGAAACAACAAAAGCTCAAATTACAGAGAGATCGTCGAACAACTACTCCAAAATTATAAAAAAATTAGAGCAAATATGTCGCTTAAGATACATTTTCTACACTCGCACTTGGACTTCTTTCCGGACAACCTGGGCGATGTGAGTGACGAGCATGGTGAGCGTTTTCATCAGCAAATGAAAGAAATTGAGCACCGATACCAAGGATTTTGGAACGAAGCTATGATGGGGGACTATATCTGGTTCCTGATAAGAGAAACAGACCCACAACAATATAAAAGAAAGACAAAAGCACATAATTATTTTTAATTTGAAGGTTTTTATTTTTGTGTTTAGATATTTTTTTTTTAAACTTTTTTATAATTAATTAATGTTGATATCCTTAGGATAATTTCTTGTACATATATCGAATTGTTTTTTAATTTAAAGTCATATATTTTTGTCACCCAACAAATTTTAATTTTTTTGTAATAAAAAAGAAAAAACCTTACCATAGACAAAGTTGTGCATATGTCGAGCAAATTTTTGAAATTCATACCTTTACTCAATTGCGAATAAAGCGAAACGCGTGCATCGATTTTCATGATCTTTGTCTCATTTTGCTCATAGGTTATGTGACTTTACGTAAAAGTAATAAGATTTGACATTTTTTTTCATTTTGGATTTTTTATGGATTTAAAAAAAAAAATTTAAATCTTTAGGCAAAAAATAAGTTTTTTCCTTTATATATTCATTTTTAACTTGGAAACTGTTGCTTGTATAGGAAAACAATATATGAACAGATTAAGGGAATTGTAATTTTAAATTTTTTAAAATTTAATTCAATTAAATCGGGCTAGTGGTTCCCGAGTTATGCCGGACGAAACAAATTAACCAAAAAAAATTTTTTAAATTTTTGAAATTCATACCTTTACTCAATTGCGAATAAAAGCGAAACGCGTGCATCGATTTTCATGATCTTTGTCTCATTTTGCTCATAGGTTATGTGACTTTACGTAAAAGTAATAAGATTTGACATTTTTTTTCATTTTGGATTTTTTGTGGATTTAAAAAAAAATTTAAATCTTTAGGCAAAAAATAAGTTTTTTCCTTTATATATTCATTTTTAACTTGGAAACTGTTGCTTGTATAGGAAAAACAATATATGAACAGATTAAGGGAATTGTAATTTTAAATTTTTTAAAATTTAATTCAATTAAATCGGGCTAGTGGTTCCCGAGTTATGCCGGACGAAACAAATTAACCAAAAAAAAATTTTAAAATTTAAAAAAAAAAAAAAAAAAAAAACCAAACCAAACGAAAAAAAAAAAATTATTGCGTTTTTCGAGCTCATGTCAAGGTTATCTACACAGAAAAAATTATCGCATCCCGAGTACATTTTGACTGTTGACTAGTGTAATATAGGACCTACGGCTACAATTAAAGATGACAACGGATCCGAATTAACAAACCCCGAACAGCAATTAGATCGATGGCGTAAATTTTTCAGTACAGCAAAGTAATGGCGAGTTTGTTGCTTCAACGCATCTCACCTGCCCTGGACTCCATTTTGCGAAAGGAACAAGCAGGCTTCCGACCAGGGCGATCTTGTGCAGACCATATTAACTCCTTGCGTATATTTATTGAACAGTCCGTAGAACTTAATACACACATATACCTTCTCTTCATCGATTTTGAGCGAGCTTTTGATACCGTCTCTCGTGACGCTATGTGGTGCGCTCTTAAAAGCAAAGGCATACCTAACAAAATTGTCACACTGACATGTGAGCTGTACAGGAATGCTGTAATTACAGTCCGCTTTAACGGTAAGTAAAATCTACCTTTCGAGACGCACAAAGGTGTTAAACAAGGATGTATCCTATCGCCCACACTTTTCCTAATTCTCCTGGATACTGTCTTAGAATCAACAAATAGCCAGGCACCTTATGGCATACGCTGGAGTATCAATGACTTCCTTGGTGACATCAACTACGCTGACGACATATGTTCGCGCACTGTTTTGAAAACTTAAAAGTCAAGCTGGAACGCCTGACTGAAAATGCTGCTGAACTCCACTCACTAGACGGGCATGTCATCGAAGATGTCGACAGGTAGACATCCGCGACCGTATCAACAAGGCTAGAAGTGCCTTTCTGACAGTAATTAAAATTTGGAGATGCAACAATATCTCATGTAAAACTAAAATCAGAAGTTTTCTATAAACATAAAAATAATAGAAATAATATAGTTCAAAAATGGAGCAGCATATAACCGAAGGTTGTAATTCGCTACAACGATTTTGTTTAAAACATTTTTCAGCATTTTTTCTAGATTTAGGGCATATCGCATTATCAAATTCTACCATTTCGCGGTTAATAGAATTTTGGTTCCCAAGTTATCAGGCTAAAATAGGATAAATAGTGGCAGTAAAGTTAAAAATTATGAAAAGTAACTTTAGAAAAACCCGCGTAACTTTTTATCATTTTGAGAATCTATATAATAAAAACAAGTCAGGAAAGGCTAAAGTCGGGCGGGGCCGACTATATGATACACTCCACTTTCTATCCGAATGCAATCCAATTCTGATGAAAATCTGTTAAAATAGGACGATTCTAGAGCGGAAAAAGTCAAATTGGGAGCGATATTTGTATGGGAGCTATATATAAATCTGAACCGATCTGACCCATTTTCACCACAGGTGTTCCTAGTTTAAATATAAGATGGTTTGCTAAATCTGAAGACAATCTGATACAATATGTGGTTTCTGGAGCGGAAAAAGTCAAATTGGGAGCGAAATTTGTATGGGAGCTATATATAAATCTGAAACGATCTAACACATTTTTACCACAGGTGTTTCTAATTGAGTTATAAGATGTTTTGCCAATTTTGAAGAAAATCTGTTAAAATATGTGGTATCTATAGTGAAAAGAGTCAAATCGGGAGTGAAATTCGTATGGGGACTATATCTAAATCTGAAACGATTTTCTTCAAATTAAATAGCGTTCGTCCTTGCCCCGAAAAACTTCCTTGTGAAATGTTTCGTTTGGTTCTGTCTACAATTGCGACCTGTATCGTGATTACAAGAATAGATGGACATACAGACGGACATTGCTAAATAGATTCAAAAATGATTCTAAGTCGATCGGTATAATTAACAATGGGTCTATCTCGATTCCTTTTGGGTGTTACAAACAAATGCACAAAGACATAATACTCTCGTGGAGTGTATAATGAAATGATGTTTGTTGGTAATCGCATCACTTGAGAACGGCTGAACAGATTTGGCTGATCTTTGTTACAAACAGTTCGTGGTAGTCAGAACTGGGGTTTAAAACTTTTGGATAGTTGACCGCAAAATAGGAATATTTGTAAAAAACTGAAAGTGCTTTTTTTTATCAATTCAAGACTATAAGTCTCAATTCAAGCAATGGATATGCGACATTCCTTTATGTTATGTTCGTTATGATTCTGCGAAAGTTTTTGGAACATAAAAATTCAGATAATTATAAAGAACAGTCAAAAAATTCGGACAAAATGCAACAAATCTTTATATTTGATGCACTTTTTGTCAGAACTGACGATAGGAACTGCATATTTAATATTCATTTTTGTTTTGTTCATAATTCCAATGCGTTTTCTGTCATCAAATAAACAGGCAAATCCAGGTACACGTATTTCATGCAATTTCAACGATTTGTGAACCAAATACAAAGATAGCATTTCTGAAAATTCATTGAATTAAGATATGCGATTAATATTAGCCAACTAGGAATGACAGCGCCACACTATCCGAGTTGAAATGCAATGCAAAAAGAATGTGAATACGATGTATTGCGAGAATAATATGCTTACGGAACACACGGCTTATAAATTGAACTATAGTGATTTTCTTCTTGAGCGCTCTCGGTGGAACCGGGAAATCTTTTTTGATCGTACCAATTTTGGCAAAAATTCGCACGCAAAATTAAAGTGATGCTTCATCAGGAATTTCTGCTGCGTTCCTTGAAGACTGTCGAAATGCACTCACGTTTCGATGAAAATGGAAATTAACGAAACACCATCGAGCAGTTCAACCTCTCAAAGATCTGAGATGACCAAGATTTTGATCGGTCCGGAGGAGTGTGCTATGGCGCACTATTGGTTCAAGGATTCTGTTGAAAGGTGATTTTCGATTCACGTCAATCTCCAGGTGACGCACAGGATCATGTGTTGTGGAACGGCCAATCTGGAGTATTTTCAAAACAATTTCTGGGCATTCGCTATAAGATTATTATTCGCTGTTGATTATGCGAATGTTGATATTTAGATCTTTTTAGTTCATGTTCCCATACGTTGCTCAAAATTGTGTGTCGTTGAGAGAACAATGAATTGGACGATTCCGTTTCTAGCGATAATTAAAATTCACTGTACTTGGGCAGACTATCGCCTTAGAATCTTCAGATAATATCATATTATTTTTTGCAATGATGGATTGAATGACGACTTCATACAAATTAATCTCTTGATTAATATAAAAAAAATCAATATAACCAATATTATGTTAGCATATATTAAAAATGCAAAGTTTACAATACAATTTGCATAAAAGTCCGCTGTCTATCAATGAAAAACTTTCAGGTGGTGCAATAATTATTTTTGAGCTATATTTAAGAAGTTATCGCCATAGCTCCTGCAGCTAAAAGAAGGTCATAATTTCTTAAATATACCTGGAGCTAAAAGAAGGATATTTTGTGATCAGCCTGTTGTTGGAAGTCTTAAATAGGCCATAACTTTTTAAAAATAGCTCATGGAGCTAAAAGAAGGTATAACTTGTTATATATAGCCCCTGGAGCTAAAAGAAGAATAAATTGTGATCAGCTAGAATTAGTTGGAAAACTTTAATCGACCATAACTTCTTAAATATACCCCTTGGAACTAAAAGAAGGTCGTAACTTCTTAAATATGTATAACCTCTGAAGCTAAAAGAAGGATATTTTGTGTTCAGCCAGAATTAGTTGGAAGTCTTAAATCGGCCATAATTTATAAAATATATCGATTTTTCCAGTTCAACGTATGAAATATCAATCTCATGTGAAAGGTGTTCCTAAACATTGTTCAAAATCCAGTTAAGCGAACATGCATACACTTCCATTGGCATGACCGCGTCATTAAATTGAATTCCTATGACAGCAAACGTTAATCGACACAATAATCACTGAGAACAAGACGATCACTAACAAAATAACAGAAATATGGACAGGAAAATTTTTGTCGGGTCAGCTAGTACCAAAATATTTTTATGCCATATGATTGCTGACTTCATTCGGAATATTTGTGTCCGAAAAGTTTCAGAACCCTGAACAGAGAAAGTTTAAATATAAGCTATTGCAACCGCGAAGTTTGGATTTTTCAACAATTGCAGCGATTTATGCGACTGGCTACATATATGTTACAAGCGACATTGGTTACTAATACACAAACAAAAATTCAGTCGGATCAGTTTTATGGATCGCGAGAAAAAAAAAAAAAAAAAAACAAAAATGTCATGAATGAAAATAATTTTAGCCGTATTTGCAGCGAAAATGAAAAATTTCCAAAAATATCCAATTTAAAACCATTTAAACAAAAAATAGTTTACCGCAATATCCGCTTTTTGTAAAAAAATTGAAAATGCGATATAAATGGTACAAATCTGAAGGATGAAGCAGGAATCTTTAAATTCGCTTTGTACATCCCAGAAAATGCGTTTTCTACACAACATTGCTAACATTTCATGAAAAACGTTAACGGGTTTTCAATAAATCTTATTTATATATTTGGGCATAAATGTGCTTATTTCAAAATTCATAGTGTTCAATTTTAAACGTGCAAAAGTGGCTATGAATCATAAAACAGCGAATAATAAGAAATTTCGAAAACTTTTTAATCGTAGCAATTAGTAATCCTCTTTAGATTAAACTGTAGAAGAATGATTCATAATTACTCTTAAAATTAAGGAGAAAATCAGTTTTTTCGCTCTCCTGAAAAGTTGTGTTTTTGTTCATAGCCAGTTATGAATATAAGCCATCAATATAAAGTTTCATTTGAATCGGTGAAGAATTGCGACCTGTAGTTTGATTAAATCGACTCAGAAAGTGGATCTACGTCGATCTGTACGTCACAACGACAACGACAACAACAACAAATATTTTTTATCACTGAGCAAACAAAACATTTAACAAATAATTTTAAATGTAATAATTACCAATTATTTTAAATAAGTTTATTTTAATTGAGTTCAAATCAGGAGAATTGTAAAAATATCTTTCATAAAACTCGTAAAAATAATAAAATCGACTCCATCCGTACTGCCTTCATTCTTCCAACATGCTAGCAGGCCTTCTAAAGGAAGGTAATGAAGAATGTCCATTGGATCAATCTAATAGGAAATGAGAAGGCCTTTTTAAATGCCTTCTCAAAGAAAGCAGCCAAAAATGAGTATCGGATTTCCAAATGCTGATGATTAGGCCTACTGGTAGGCCTTCTTAGAGAAGCGAGGTAAGAATGTGCGCCAAATCTTTTTTCATGCGCGAAGAAGGCCTTCTGGAATGCCTATTTGCAGAAGGCATACAGGAATGTGTTTCGGATCCGAATAGAAGGCATTTCAAAAGGCCTTCTAAGGGGAGGCCTTCCAAATTTTCAAGCTGGGTTCCGTTTGCCTGAAAATACACATATGCAAAATACAAAATATTTGTGTAATTACAACGATGTTGTTCAAATATTTCTGAATTGTTGATTTCTTCCGACATGTGGTCAACAGATATGTACATATAAATCACCACATTTGTTGTAGTAATAATATCATGAGCTGGTTGCTCTTTTAATTTGAATTAAATGGATTTCAAAAATAATTGAGAGTACAGACCTCATCGAACATCCACATGCACACACCAACACGCTCGCACTCACACAAAGTGATTGAATTTTTACATATTTTTTGTATATTTATGATTTCAGATAAATTGAACGTCCGGGATATGTATAAATGTATAAATAAACATGTATGTGTATGTATATGTTTGTATGTATCATATTTTTCGTTTTAAAATCTTGTTTTTTTTTTTATAAAGAAGAAAAGAACGTGATGACACAATGATACAGAAACTATTTATTTACGAATATGTATAAAAAATTCGTTTGTATTCATTTTGCTTTCTTTTACATGAAATTTATATGGATGCATGTATGGAGTATGATTTATCAGATATTTTTCACTCTAATATCACTCAAGCGAATATAATCTTCAAATTATTGGAAAATAAGAAAAAGTTTCAAATCATCTAAGTATGTACAGGTATGTACATTTAAAATTTTAAATTAGAATGGGCTATAAAAAGTACTGATTAATTTAACAAGTAAGGCTAAAGTCGGGCGGGGCCGACTATATAATACCCTACACCACTCCCTGCGTATGTAGTTCATATAAATTATACAGTTACTATAAATTCATCTTAGTCATATTTAACGAATATGGTTAATAATATGGTAAATGATCCAATTATCCCACAGACAAATACAAATTATACAGTAGTAATAGGATGAATCGGACTGACATTTCAAAAGGGAGCCTATAACAACATTTTGGGCCTGGTCCAAAACATGGGCCTATATATTTCTCATTCACGGTAGGTATTCCTAGTTTAAAAATATCATGATCTGCAAAATTTGATGAAGATCCGATGTAAGATGTAGTTTCTGGAGCTGTAATATAGCAGAATGGGGCCCCATTTTGGGTTATACCAAAGTATGGACATATGGACATCTCCCAAACATGTAAGGACATGCTAAAGATGGACGGACTTTCTATCTCATTACAATTCAATTCGGTAAAAAAGTGAAATCGGGAAGGATTTTTGCATCCTGTAAATGTATGTGTTTGACAAAAAATGTTAAATTGGAAAGGACATTTGTATGGGGGTATATTAAAACCTGGAACGATGTGACCCGCTTTCACCATTTATGTTTATTTGTGAAATATAATATGTAAAGTTTGGCCAAAATCGGTTAAACATTCGGGATCAACATTTGTATGAGGGCGATATCTAAATCAGAACCGATCTTACCCAATTTCACCACAGGTTTTTTTAGTTCGATTATAAAATGTTGTGCCAATTTTAAAGAAAATCGGGTACAATATGTGGTTTCTAAAGCGGAAAAAGTGAAATAGGGAGCGACATTTGTATGGGGGCTATATCTAAATCTGAACCGATTTCCAAATTCAATACCGATGGTCCTTGGCCAGAAAAAATAAGTTCTGCCAAGTTTCATGACAATCGGACAATAATTGCGACCTGTAGAGTGCGAACAAGCTTAGATGGACTGCAGACGAACGGACGGATGGACGGACAGACAGACATTGTTAAATCGACTCTGCTGGTGATTCTAAGCCGATCGGTATACTTAAAGGTGGGTCTAGCTCGATTATTTCTTGGTGTTACAAACATTTGGCGCGAAACTAACTTATAATACCCTAGTCCACGAAGTGGTGTAGGGTATAATAACGGAGCACATTATCATACATATGACTACCACGATTGGCTCGGCAGTAACTCATTCGATCAACCCAATTTTTCAGTACATTGTTCGATTGTTCCGGCTCAAATCTCTTCAACGGCAACTTCGATTTCATGTTTCGACGCTTCAAATGACTCTCCACAGAAAATAATCTCAAGGGCAGAACTCACAGCTCCGAGGCGCGCTATGGTCCCAAATCCATAATTTTTGGCTGAAATTAAAAAAATTTAAATTGGAATTTGTAAAATGTGTATATATTTTCTTAATGGCAACACTCCAAGCTATCAAGAAAATGTATTAGAGAAATTAGGTGGCAACACCGCAAGCCTGAGATGCATTTAAAGTTTGCCGTTGAAATAAGTGGGATTAATTCGGGTCTAAAGCAGTTATATACTTAAAATTAAGGCGTAAAAATAGAATAATTAAATGACTATATTATTGAAATTGAAGGCCGTAAGTAGTTGTAGACTTGTCAGTTTTCTTAAGTGTTGTAGTTTTGTGATTCGCAGTGAGCTTAACCTATAAATGCCGTGAACCAAAAGTTTTATGTAGGACTAAAACTTGACTCAAAGTGTAAATGTGAAAGTGTTCGTCTGAGTGTGTAGTTTATGGTAGAATTAATATCTCTTCAGCATTTTTCGTCAAACTCCTACAAATGTCACTTTATTTTAGTACAATTTCGATTAGCCATAGTACACATATTTGATCATATCTCTGAATCAGATGTGTGTATGAGATCCATCATCATCCAGTGCAGTATGCTATATTTTGCTTTTGTAATAATGTTCAGAAAAACAGTGATTGTCAAAGCGAAATAATGTTTTTGGTGTACTAATACAGGTTGATAATTATGTTGTTTGTATATTGAGTTTATATGGAATGTGGCGTCGTCCGATCGGCCCGATCTAGCTAATGTTCAAAATTACAGGATTGTATCTTTATTTTTCGACATTATGTCATAACAAATGGATTTGGGACCAGTGTGAGGCGGCCAATTTCCGCTGATCAAAAACAGTGCGTAAAATATCGATGGTAGCGTTGGCTGTGTGACATGTGGCCCCGTCTTGTTGAAACCAAATGTCGTCCATGTCATTCTCTTAAATTTTTGGAAACAAAAATTCGTTGAGCATGGCACGGTAACGCTTACTGTTGACGGTATCGGCAACTCCTTGCTTTTGATAAAAAATGGTCCAATGATACCGCCAGCCAAAAAAACACACCTTGTGGATGCATTGGCTTCTCAGTAGTCACGTGTGGGTTCTCTGAACCCCAATTGCAATTTTGCTTATTGATGTAGCCACCGAGATGAAAATGAGCTTCATGAAGGCCGATCTCTTCTCGAAATTTTTCCACGTAAATTTCTTACAGTTTGCGTTAAAGACTCACTACTTTGGAAGTAAGATTTTCATATTTCCCAATTGTGTCGACAGTCTCTGGCGGTAACACTAATGCACTCCGTGTTGAAGGGTATATAAGATTCGGCCCGGCGGAAGTTTACCACCTTTTTATTTGTTATTCTTTCATAATGGTGTACTTACCTACGTATGATTAATATTATGTTCCCTTGTTGATGATAATTAATATTACTCATACGATCAAGTTCCTAAACTATTAACTTTGACAATTCGCAACCTTAGAAAACAAGTAAGGAAAGGCTAAAGTCGGGCGGGGCCGACTATATGATACACTCCACTTTCTGTCCGAATACAATTCAACTCGGTAAAAAGTGAAAACGGGAAGAATTTTTGTATGTTTCCTAATCATTGGCTAATATGACCTTGTAGATCTGCAAGAACTTAAAATCATCAGTTAGAACTTTGTTTCATGAAACAATTTTGAAGGAAGATAATATTTTATATACTAAAATTAGTTTAATTATGGAATTTATTTCTTTTTATCTAAAAAGGTAAAAAATCTGAATAGAATAAAATCATATCTATATATATAAACATGTAAGGAAAGGATAAAGTCGGGCGGAACCGACTATATGATACACTCCACTTTCTTTATATCTAAATCTAAACCGATCTTACCCACTTTCACCATAGATGTTTTAGTTAGATTATTAGATAGTGTGCCAAATTTAAAGAATATCGGGTACAATATGTGGTTTTTAGAGCGGAAAAAGTCAAATCTGGAGCGACATTTGTATGGGGGCTATATATAAATCTGAACCGATTTGCCTCAAATTAAATAGCGTTCGTCCTTGATCCACAAAACTTACTTGTGCCAATTTTTATTAAGATCGGACTATAATTCCGACCTGTAATTTGATTACAACAATAGATGGACAGACAGACAGACAGACAGAAAGTGATTCTAAGCCGATCTGTATAATAAACGATGGGTCTAAATGGTTTCCTTTTGGGCGTTACAAACAAATGCACAAAGACATAATACTCTCGTGGAGTGTATAAAGAGAGTGGCGTTAGTTACTACGCTTATAACTCAAGAATGCATGGACCGATTTCGATGATTCGCACCAATTCGGATTGGTCGCCGGCCAAACAAGAATAATGAATACCCAAGAAAATTCCCGAAATATCCACGATTTGTATGGAGTGATTTTACGACTCCATCTTCATGATAGATGACGTTTATGTTTACGGAGCATTGAAGTTCACTGTAGAAACGCCTGGATTGTGCTGTCTGAGTGGCAAGGTTAAATTACCACCATTGTCTTTACCACCATTGCACTCTTTGCTTCAAGGCGAAAGACCAGAATCATTTCATTTTCTATTGAAATATAACGGATGCTTTCAAATTAAATGACTTCATTTATTGATGAACGCAGAGTCAATCCATAAGGTCGGCACAATGAAATCACCAAGAAGGTCAGAGCAATGAATTTTTACGCGTACCGTTTGATGATTTCGAGAAACGGAGGGCCGATTAGGCGTATATTCTCATTTCCCATTTACGAACGCTATCCGACTGTTACTCATTTGGCAGTGCATCTGGAGAACGGTCAACGAGTTTATTTCTCTGCAGCAAATGCTGCTCAACGTGCTCAAAACCAACCAGGACAACATTGAGCAGTTTCTTCTCGAAAATTTCAACGTCGAAAGCAAGGCGATGTAGTTCCTGGTCATTCGGATTTGCGTTCTACTGAAGCTCTTGGCCGTATTTATACAGTTCATCCAAAAGAATGTTGAATGCTTTTACTTGCGACTAATCATTGAGTCACTTCGAAATGTCCATAGTGTAGTGTTGCCAATATTTCGTGCTGCGAGTCAGGAACTCAATTTGCTTGAAAACTATACGCATTGGGATACGACAATCGCTGAAGCAACTGTTTCTGCATTCCCAAGTAAAATACGCATATTATTTGTGATCATTATTGCCACATGTTTACCATCAAATCCACGACAAGAGTTCGCGTCCATTCGGAGAATCCCCATAATGAGATGAATGAAGAGATGCACAACCAGGCTTTGGTTTTGATAGAAGGCATGTGTTAGGAATGTCATTGCCAGATCGTCGACCATATGACCCTTTCGGATTAGAATTGCAGCGTGAACGTGAATGCGACACAAACGCATTAAGCCAACTGGCAAAGAACAAGGATGCGGATCACTTAAACTGAACAATTCAAAATCAAATCGTTGGTTCACTGCATTCCTTGAAATCTATCGACTTTGTAACAAACGAAGACGAATCAATCAACTATCCAACTGAGTTTTTGAATTGGATTGCCACCGCACAATTTACAATTTAAGCTTGTTTCAGTGGCCATCAGGCTTTGCAATATCAATCAACCAAAATTATGCAACGGAACGTGTTTAGTGGTCACAAAACTCATGAGCAATGTGCTTCACGCAAGAATACTAAAAGAAAAGTTCTAAGACGAGGAAGTTCTCATTCCGAGAATTCCAATGATTCCAACCGATATGCCATTCAAGTATAAGCCAATCCAATTTCCAATTCGTCTCGCATTCGCCTTTACAATCAATAAATCACATTGAGTGTTTGTGGCCTCAGTCTGGAGAATGAATGTTTTCACACGGTCAACTGTATGTCGCATGTTCCCGTGTCAGAAAACCATCCGCTTTGATCGTTTTCGCACCTGACATCAACAAAAAATATTGTTTATCACACAATGATTCAATGAGGGAGAATACAATTCAAAATCGACACGGCCGTAACCCATCCAGCAAATATATAAAAAAAGAATCAATTGCAATGGACAATTGACCACAGATTTTCGGCAATTTGAAATGACGTAGGACAACGCCTGTGAGACGAAGTTCTCCAGGTCCACTATAATGAATAACACTAACATTCTTTTAATTATGCATATACTTTTTATCATTTATATTTTAAAATGTGAATTACCTGCACCGATAAATAAATAAAATTTGAAGGTAAAACAACGTTTGCCGGGTCAGCTGGTCTATTATAAAAAGTGATTTGTAATATGAAATGTCTGCTGCACTCATATATTTGAACATTAATATTAGTAGACTCAATTTTTATTTAGATATGATTCGTCGTTTTGAGGTTGTCAAATGACAAATTGGGAACATTTTAAAATATACGTTTGTTGCTGGGAAGCTTAGGCAAATGTTTATAGACTTGATATCTATATTATAATGCAGTTCCTACTCTATCTGCTAGAATTAAAAATTCTTAATGAACATTTCTGAAATTAAAATAAGTTTTTGTGTATTTACCAACAATTTTGAACTCTGATGGATTAATTGGAATTTTCGCAAATGGGTTTCTGCGGCTGACATTTGGATAATTTTTAACCCATGGAAATATTCGTTGACCTACAAGTTTTTTCTCACATTGGCTTTTTATTCTGAGAAACAGAAGAATCGTTTGGTGTTATTAATTTAGGAAGATTGTTATCTTCACAATCTTATCTGTTCGGGATAAGTATGCGATCAAATTATGAACACACAGTTTGGAATAGTAAAATAGTGGTCCGATTTCTGCACGAGGACAAGATAAAACATTTTGAAGATCAAATTCCACATTCTTAATCCAAAACCTTCTGATCTCTCATTAACTGGGTCATGGTTGACATATCGTCCATACGCCATTTTAGGATTGTTATACCCTACACCACTTCGTGGACTAGGGTATTATACGTTAGTTTCGCGCCAAATGTTTGTAACACTAAGAAATGATCGAGCTAGACCCACCTTTAAGTATACTGATCGGCTTAGAATCACCAGCTGAGTCGATTTAACCATCGGTATTGAATTTGGAGGAAATCGTTTCAGATTTAGATATATCCCCAATACAAATGTCGCTCCCGATTTGGCTTTTTCCGCCCTATAAAGCACATATAGTACCTGATTTTCTTCAAATTTGGCTTAACACCTTATAATCAAACTAGAAACACCTATGCTGAAAGTGGGTAAGATCGGTTCAGATTTAGATATAGTCCCTATACAAATGTCGCCCCCTACTTCACTTTTTCCGCTTTAGAAACCACATATTGTACCTGGTTTTCTTTAAAATTGGCACAACATTTTATAATCGAACTAGAAACACCTATGGTGAAAGTGGGTAAGATCGGTCCAGATTTAGATAAATGTCGCTACCGATTTGACTTTTTCCGCTCTAAAATCCACATCTTGTACCCGATTTTATTTAAATTTGGCACAACATCTTACCATCCAACTAGAAACAAATGTGCAGAAATTGGGTGAAATCGGTTCAGATTTAGATATAGCCCCATACAAATGTCGCTCCCGATTTGACTTTTTCCGCTTTAGAAACCACATATTTTACCCGATTTTCTTTAAATTTGGTACAGCATCTTATAATCCAACTAGAAACACCTATGCAGAATTTGAGTAAGATCGGTTCAGATTTGGATATAGCTCCTATACAAATGTCGCTCCCTATTTCACTTTTTCCGCTTTAGAAACCACATATTGTACCTGATTTTCTTTAAAATGTGCACAACATTTTATAATCGAACTAGAAACACCTATGGTGAAAGTGGGTAAGATCGGTTCAGATTTAGATATTGCCCTCATACAAATGTTGCTCCCGAATGTTTATCCGATTTTGGCCAAAATATACATATTATATTTCACCAATGAACATACATGGTGAAAGCGGGTCACATCGTTCCAGGTTTTAATATACCCCCATACAAATGTCCTCTCCGATTTAAAATTTTTTGACAAACACATACATTTACAGGATGCAAAAATCCTTCCCGATTTCACTTTTTTACCGAATTGAATTGTAATGAGATAGAAAGTCCGTCCGTATTTAGCATTTCCTTACTTGTTTGGGAGATGCCCATATGTCCATACTTTGGTATAACCCAAATGGGGCCCCATTCTGATCTATTACAGCTCTAGAAACTACATCTTACATCGTATCTTCATCAAATTTTGCAGATCATGATATTTTTCATCTAGGAATACCTACCGTGAATGAAAAATGTTTTGGACCAGGCCCAAAATGTTGTTATAGGCTCCCTTTTGAAATATCGGTCCGATTCATCCTATTACTACTGTATAATTTGTATTTGTCTGTCAGATAATTGGATCAATTACCATATTACTAACCATATTCGTTAAATATGACTAAAGATGAATTTATAGTAACTGTATAATTTGTATGAACTACATAAAATTGATCCCATGAACTACCTGGGTTTAGTAATCAAAGCGAGGTACATACGCAGGGAGTGGTGTAGGGTATTATATAGTCGGCCCCGACTTTAGCCTTTCCTTAATTGTTTAGCTAGCACTTTTCATTTTTGTATCTTACCACGATCCTCCAAAAAATTTAAACACAATGTTATCTCCACTATTTTGCGATATATTTAGTGGTAAATGTGATCTACATCCATATAAATACATGTAAGCGCGAAGCTTTTAATAGGTTTTTCTAATGCGAGAAAATGGCGTATGGAACAAAATAGTAAAGAGTGATTTTTTTGAGGTTAGGATTTTCATGCATTAGTATTTGACAGATCACGTGGGATTTCAGACATGGTGTCAAAGAGAAAGATGCTCAGTATGCTTTGACATTTCATCATGAATCGTCTTACAAACGAACAACGCTTGCAAATTATTGAATTTTATTATCAAAATGCGTGCTCTGTTAAGAAAGTTCATTGCGCGCTTCCATTTTATGGTCAGTTTAATCGACCCACTGAAGCGGCTATTCGGGCTATTGTGACTAAATTTCGCACCAAATTTACATTGTTGGGCATTAAACCACCGACACGCTTACGTAGATTGCGAACTGAAGAAAATATCGCAGCTGTATCGGCCAGTGTTAATGATGACCATCAATTATCGATTCGTCGCCGTTCGCAGCAATTGGGCCTCTGTTACTCAAAAACGTGGAAATGCCAAAATTGGACTAAGCGGATGGACCACCTAAGACGCAGCCGCGGTCAACATTTAAATGAAATTATCTTCAAAAAGTAAATGTCATGGACCAATCTAACGTTTCAAATAAAGAACCGATGAGATTTTGCAAATTTTATGCGTTTTTTTTTAAAAAAAAGTTATCAAGCTCTTAAAAAATCACCCTTTATTAAGCCGATATGACGATATTTCTGAAAACTTCTTCTTTATAGAATATAGAAACCCAGATAGAAATCACAGCCAGTTATAGTGGTTGATTTTAGCCTTTTCCTACTTGATTTCATTTGCATATGTATCTATGTATATGTACATATATTAGCATGCTTTTTCATTTTTTCATTCTACATACTTTGAGCTTCTCTTATTTTTTCTAATGAAAGTGAGGCTACACATTATTATTCCTGGGACAGTCATTTTTGATGTTTGTATAGTAATATGCAATCATACAAGTTGCACTTGTCCATTTGATGCTACGTGAACAAAACTTGTCTTATGACACGAACCAATCAAGGACTACTGTGGACACTGCTAAAAACATAAAACATAAAAAAACATATCCCTGTACTACCGCATAGGAAATGTACTATTAAAGTATTGCTCTGTAGTTTGACAGAACGCCGGACGTGTTGCCGTTGCAAATGACACTTGTGGTTCTGATTGCATGACAAATCTTCATATGGGCATCCACCAGTGGCCCGGACGCGACATTCACACGCCTTAAACTACACCAAATACAAGAAAGAAACTGAAAAAGTTGATCAGCTTTTTGGTGTTCTAAAGAGATTAAAGAGTAATGCATTTTAAAAATATATCGTCATGATTTAGTAAAAAATTTTAAACAATTTTACATTGAAACGGACGCTACAAAAAACAGAAGTACAGAAGAAATATACAAAGTTCAGCGGTTTTTTGAGAATTTTGTTTTTCCATATATAAAGGGGTTTCCAATAGCTACTTGACAACTTTGAATTTAATTAGTAACTGTTACAATCACTTTTTTCAGTAAACTCAACATTTTCATTATAGTGAAGTGCACGAACGAGGAACGTATGCAAATTATAAAAATGTTCTACCGAAAAGCGGTAACAACAACATTGCAAGATTATGTAATAATTGAGCTGGAAGCATCTTTAAGAATTTTAGAATCACCATCTGAGTCGATTTTACAATATCTCTCTGTCCGTCCGCCTGCTGTCCATCTAAAGCTCGTTTACAGATTCCACGTCGCAATTTTTGTCCGATTTCCATAAAGTTCGGCAGCAGTAATTTTTTGGGTCGGAATTTGGAATTTTCTGGAAATGGTTTCAGGTTTAGATATATCCTCCATAAAAAATATCGCTCCAATTTATGCTATTACTGCTTTAGAATACACATTTTACAATGGATCTTGATCAACAGACGTCGGAACAGAACACAGCATTTTATATTTCCATAAGAAACGCCTAATATAAAAGTAAAGTATATGAATCCATGTTTTGGTATAGCCCTCATACAAAGGACACCAGTTTACACTATTACCGCTTTAGAATCCACATCTTACATGGGAACTTGATACAATTTTCCAGATTGTTATATTTTTACTAAGAAAATCAACTTTGAAAGTGATCAACAAATGTCTGTCCGATTTATCCTATTACCGCTTTTAAATCTGCATTTGTCATCGGATTTTCAAGATCATGTTATATTTCCTCTCGGAATAACTACCGGAAATTTGGACCATATGTGTTTTCAAATACAACTGTCGCACCAATATTCAATATTGTCGCATTAAAACCTTCATATTAAATTGGATCTGGATCATGGATTATTTCACATATGAACACTTACTGATGAAGTGGACCATGGGTCCCTATTTTGATGTAGAGCCAGTTGGCCTCCGATACGATTTTAGACGTATTTTCTACATCTTGTTATGTTTCAGTTAGGAACGATGAAAGATATTTTCAATTTCTGATTTGTTTACATAACACTCTAGATTCAACTTACAGCCAATATTTATGAAAATAATCGTCTAATTTTTCCCAAGGGGCAGCTACAATGAGATAGGATCACACCGATTTTGTTTGTGTATAGGCCCATTTTACCATAAATTTGGCTAAATGCATTAATATAATTTATATGAACTACATAAAATAGCAGCCATACTTACTAAACCCAGGTATTTAGTAATCAAAGCCAGGTACATATGCAGGGAATGGTGTAGGGTATCATATAATCGTCTTAAGCCTTTCCTTACTTGTTTTTATAAGGAGTCCATTTCGCGCTGTATATGTTGCTCGAATTGAACATGTTCGATCAAATTGAATCCGCCTGAGCAAACTTTTTTTCCAAATCATTAATGGTTTAATGGATTGTTCGATGTTGCTTATCATAATAACTTTCAATGTGCCGGAATAACCAGTTCTATGTATCATTCCATAGAATAAATTATACTACCCATGAACATTGGTTCATGGGCTTGTAAACCGAATTTTGCCGATGATTTAGATTATGCCTCAAGTTTGTCGTTGTTGACTATATTACATTTAGTTTATTGTTAGAATTATTTCTAATTTGTAGTCTGTGAGGAAGATTGAAAGAAATAAATGAAAATTAATTTCTATATTTTTCGGTTTGAAGATAAGAAAATGCAGAAAATGCAAATGAGGTTTAACACCGTTTGGGGGTTTCCTTCGACTGTTTTGAAGTCTAACAAGCCACCCTTGAAGGAGCAGATTCAGCCCTATATCACTGCACATTCAGCAACAACATCCACAGACTTTCACAATTTCGACAAAAGAGTGTGTATGAACCATACAATGAAGTGTTATTTGTAAATACATATTGTTAATTGTTTATACGATTGTATTGTAAAATAGTAGTCTTTGCAATATAATATGCCTGTCTATTATCTGATTCAATTTCCTTATTGTTTCGTTGAAAGATTGCATATAAAGAACGTTTATAAACATTTTTTTTGTGAAGGTTATGCACAAACAATTGAAAGAAATAATTATGATGCTGTCAAAGAGAAAGTTGGAACAAAAAGGCTTAATAACATATTAATGGAATACTATTAGCAAAATTGTAAAAGAAAAATGGAATGCAAAACAACACAAACCCGAAAACTTCTTGGGAAGCAAAAGAGTGTTAAACTTTAACTCTACACGAATATATACATCAATTCGATAAATTGCATACAACAATAGTTGTATTAAAATTATTAAAAGTTCCTTTATAATCATTCCTTTAGAAAATGTGATCATCTGCATTTTGGAAACCGCATCAAAAGCTTATTTTGAAATGGCTTCTCTTCTATCCTAATATCAGCTTCGACAAAGTACAGTGCAGTCTTTATCGCTTAGAAGGAAATTCCAGGAACTCAAAACAAAGTTAAGAAAGAGCAAAAAATAAAACATGAAATGAATGGAGGGAGCAAATTAATTTCATTTGTGTGCAATGCTTTCGATTGCCCTTTCTTCTTACCCCTTCCTTCAGCAGATGTCTGACACATGATACAGCCAAAGCGTTAGTGTTTAGGCGAACGAATGACGATGATGATGATTTATGGTCTGAAGCAGAAAAATTGCAGATCGTCACTTGTCAGAATATTACATCAATTGATGTTGTTATACCCTACACCACTTCGTGGACTAGGGTATTATAAGTTAATTTCGCGCCAAATGTTTGTAACACCAAGAAATAATCGAGCTAGACCCACCTTAAAGTACACCGATCGGCTTAGAATCACCAGCTGAGTCGATTTAACGATGTCTATCTGTCCGTCCGTCCGTCTGCTGTCCATCTAAGCTTGTTCGCACTCTACAGGTCGCAATTGTTGTCCGATTGTCATGAAACTTGGCAGAAGTTATTTTTTCTGGCCAAGGACCATCGGTATTGAATTTGGAGGAAATCGGTTCAGATTTAGATGTAGCGCCCATACAAATGTCGCTCCCTATTTCACTTTTTCCGCTTTAGAAACCACATATTGTACCCGATTTTCTTTAAAATTGGCACAACATCTTATAATCCAACTAAAAAACCTATGGTGAAAGTGGGTAAGATGGGTTCAGATTTAGATATAGCCCTCATACAAATGTTGCCCCCGATTGTTTAACCGATTTTGGCCAAACTTTACATATTATATTTCACCAATAAACATACATGGTGAAAGCGGGTCACATCGTTCCAGGTTTTAATATACCCCCATACAAATGTCCTCTCCGATTTAAAATTTTTTGACAAACACATACATTTACAGGATGCAAAAATCCTTCCCGATTTCACTTTTTTACCGAATTGAATTGTAATGAGCATTGTTTGGGTGATGCTCATATGTCCATACTTTGGTATAACCCAAATGGCGTCCATTCTGATCTATTACAGTTCTAGAAACTACATCTTACATCGCATCTTCATAAAATTTTGCAGATCATTATATTTTTCAACTAGGAATACCTACAGTGAATGAGAAATATATAGGCCTATGTTTTGGAACAGGCCCAGAATGTTGTTATCGGCCCCCTTTTGAAATGTCTGTCCTATTACTACTGTATAATTTGTCTGTCGGATAATTGGATCAATTACCATATTATTAACCATATTCGTTAAATATGACTAAAGATGAATTTATAGTAGATGTATAATTTATATGAACTACATAAAATTGCTCCCATGATATACCTGGGTTTAGTAATCAAAGCGAGGTACATACGCAGGGAGTGGTGTAGGGTATTATATAGTCGGTTCAGATTTAGATAGATCCCATACAAACTTTACTCCCGATTTTACTCTTTCCGCTATAGAAACAACATATTTCAACAGATTTTCTTCCAATTTGACAAATCGTCATATATTTTAACTAGAAATAGCTCTCGTAAAAATAGGTCATATCGGTTCAGATTTATATATAGCTCCCATACAAATATCTCCTCCGATTTGACTCTTTCCGCTTAGAACCCTCATATTTCAACAGATTTTCTTCATATTTGGCAAAACAACTTATATTTCAACTAGAAACAGCTCTGGTAAAAATGGGCCAGATCGGTTCAGATATATAAAGCCCTAATACAAATTTTGCCACTGAAATGATTATTTCCGCTCTAGAAATCGCATATTTTAAAAGATTTTCTTCTAACTCGGCACATCAGTTAATATTTGAAATAGAAACACCCATCGCTAATGTGGGTTACATCGGTTCAGTGTTATATATAGCTCCCATATAAATGACTCTCCCGATTTAATTCTTTCCGCTCTAGAGACCACATATTTAACAGATTTTCATCAAATTTGGGAAAACGTGTTATATTTCAGAAAACCTATGGTAAAAATGTGTTAGATCGGTTCAGATTTATATATAGCTCCCATTCAAAGTTTGCGTTCAAGTTTTCTTACAAATACAGATAGACGTATAAAATTTGTAGTACATTCTTCTCTTATAGCTGTATCATACATCACGCGGTTCAAATGACACGACGTTTTCATACCCTACACCACTTTTTTGGGGCTAAAATGGAAAAAGGCGATACAAATTGTACCAAAATATTTTTACAAATATTTTTATGTAAAATTTTTAAATTCTTCAAATAAAATAGGGAATTTTGAACGTAGCAATTAATAATCATCTTTAGATTACACCGTAGAAGACGAATGATAAAGAATTACTCATCAAACTAGAATTAAAACAGCTTTTTCGCTCTCCTGTGCGTACTTCGTAGCCAATTCAAATATAAGGTATACCAGGTATTACACTATAAGTCATCCTAATTACTTTGTGTTTTATTTGGTCGTATGAAAAAACCATACAAATTTAAGAAAAAACCAAGCAAAAACGGAATAAAATAAAATATTCCCTCCACCATGGATTGCAGTACCATAACGTGAATATATATATATATATATATATATATATATATATATATATATATTATATAATATATTTCAAATGTTTTAGCAAAGCTGGAATGAGATTATTGTATGGATTATATTAAATTTTATGATACGATCTAATTCAGATTACGCCAATGGAAATGTCTGCACGTTCGCTTAAGTGGATTTTGAACAATGAGTTTGATTTGACGGGGAATGTAATGCAAAAGCCCGACATTTCAACGGCGATTTTGCCATTGACACTTTCATGCAACTGTTTTGAATATAATTGTGCAGATTCGTCGTTCTGCGTCTCGAAACGCTTGATAGTACTTAATTTAAATGTCGTAAGATTTTCTACAATTTTCTAATTCATTTAGTTTATTGGATGGAGTAGGGCGTGGAATCACTGGTAGTGTTTGGTAAAAATCATTAATAGATAATCATTGCATAAAAATCGCCTGTCTAGTCATTATTCGGTTTAATTAGTCAAAAGACTTTATGTGAGACATCGTATATTCATACCGAGCAATCAATTTACGTTACTGCACAACCATGATCACCGGCACTGTTCTTCGACAATTTGCACGGAAGTTCTTTAATATTGGCGTTGAATACCAATTTGATTTTTTAATGAGTCGTTCGACTTTTTTTTAACAATTTAGCTGCAATTTCAGATGAAAGCTGTAAATTTAATTTCAGAATAGTAGCCAAAATCTGATCAGTGCCGATCAAAATCGTCTTATGGTTCCAACGTGATCGTCCAGAGGATAAGCACTACAATTCCATCTTTCAAAATTTTCTTGAGTGTCGTACGGTAATTGCCGATTGAACAGCGAAGCATGCTCTCATCTTCGGGCTTTCCTTTAAGAAGCGTTTCTTCAATATGCTATTCGTTAATTTCCCCACTTCCCAGTGTTATTGCCAAAAAATAATCTGGTATTAACTGAAGATTCTGAGGCGATAGTCTGCGGTTATCAATATAATTTTCACTAGAAACAGAATCCTCCATATATACCATGTACGCCCTACGACAGAGGATGGGAACACGAACTGAACAAATCTAAATATCAACAGAATTTTTCTAGTGTAAATGTTCAGCAATTGTTTTGAAAATACTCCAGATTGTCCACATAATTCTGTTCGTCAGCTGGATATTGCCGTGGAATCGTCCGTAATGTAAATCGAAAATTACGTTCCAACAGATTCATTGAACGAACAGTTGTGACCAAAACGTTGGTCACATCAGATATTTGAAAGATTCAACGATGGAGTTTCGATATTTTCCATATTCATCGCGACCTGAGTGCTTTTCGGCAGTCTTCAAACAACGCAGCTGAAATTCCTGATGAAGCAACCATCGCTTTAATTATGCGAGCGAACTTGTACCAAAATTGGTACGATCAAAAAAGGTTTTCCGGTTTCACCGAGAGCGTCCAAGAGGAAAATCGCTATAGTTCAGTCGTTCGCATGCCGCGTGTTCCGTAAGCATCTTATACTCGCAATGCATTGTATTCACATCGTTTATGCATTGCATTCCAACTCTTGATTAAATGCTTAGGATAGTTAGCTAATCAATCACATGTCTTCATTCAATACCTCATTGTGAATTTTCAAAAAATCCTCTTTGTATTTGGTTAACGAATCGGTGAAAATACATGAAATACTGGATTTCCCTGTTTATTTGATGACTAATTACGATCTGGAATTATGAACCAAATAAAAATGAATCAACAAAATATGTCGTTCCTATCGCCAGTTCTGACAAAAAGTGCATAAAATATAAAGATTTTTTTTGCATTTTGTCCAAATTTTCTGACTTTTCATTATAATTATTTGAATTTTTGTCTTCATTTTCAGTTAGTTGTATTTCCATTTTATTTTAATTCCAAATGAACAAGTTTTGAAAATCCATTATCTCACGTACATAGTGCAAAAAAACTTTATGATTCAAACATTTTTTGCCGTAAAAAGTACGAATTTGAAAAAACATATTTTGCGTGTCCACCGAGATCTCGTGATTTAACATCTTGCGGCTTCTTCTTTTGGGGCCACGTGAAAGATAAGGTCTCAAAGGTAGACTTCGTGAGGCTCTCGAGGACATAGTTCAGCCACTTTGCGATTTGGTTATGGAAAATTTCATTAAAATGATATTATCCTGTAAACGTGGTCGTGGTGGACATTTGGCTGATGCTGTTTTTCATTATTATTATGAAATAATCATCCGATCATTTAATGATAGGCCTTTAAGCTGACTTTGGTGCGAATTTTGATGCGTTTTTTTTTTCCATGCTTTATATAAGGTTACTTTCTATATATGTTTGTGTGCCACAAAATTTGAAATCAATTTTTGAAAGCTTTTTTCTCAACCAATTTTGCACACTTAATCATTTTCGATGACAATACAAGGAAATGGAAAAATTTGACCAATTGGACAAAGGGGCGTGGCACTTCCCATACAAAGTTAAAACCTATTATTGAATATTGTCAGTTCTATGACACCTAGAGTGCTGAAATTTTGTGCAAGTGCATCTAGCATCAATTTGCATAGTTGTGCCAAAAATGGGCGGTATTGGAAAAGTGGGCGTGGAACCTCCCATACGAAGTTAAAACCTATTATTGAATATTGTCAGTTCTATGACACCTAGAGTGCTGAAATTTTGTGTAAGTGCATATACCATCAATGTGCATAGTTGTGCCAAAAAGGGGCGGTATTGGAAAAGTGGGCGTGGCACTTCCCATACAAAGTTAAAACCTATTATTGAATATTGTCAGTTCTATGACACCTAGAGTGCTGAAATTTTGTGCAAGTGCATCTAGCATCAATGTGCATAGTTGTGCCAAAAATGGGCGGTATTGGAAAAGTGGGCGTGGAACCTCCCATACGAAGTTAAAACCTATTATTGAATATTGTCAGTTCTATGACACCTAGAGTGCTGAAATTTTGTGTAAGTGCATATACCATCAATGTGCATAGTTGTGCCAAAAGGGGCGGTATTGGAAAAGTGGGCGTGGCACCTCCCATACGAAGTTAAAACCTATTATCGAATATTGTCAGTTCTATGACACCTAGAGTGCTGAAATTTTGTGTAAGTGCATCTAGCATCAATTCGCATAGTTGTGCCAAAAAGGGGCGGTATTGGAAAAGTGGGCGTGGCACCTCCCATACGAAGTTAAAACCTATTATTGAATATTGTCAGTTCTATGACACCTAGAGTGCTGAAATTTTGTGTAAGTGCATCTAGCATCAATTCGCATAGTTGTGCCAAAAATGGGCGGTATTGGAAAAGTGGGCGTGGCATCTCCCATACGAAGTTAAAACCTATTATTGAATATTGTCAGTTCTATGACACCTAGAGTGCTGAAATTTTGTGTAAGTGCATCTAGCATCAATTCGCATAGTTGTGCCAAAAAGGGGCGGTATTGGAAAAGTGGGCGTGGCACCTCCCATACGAAGTTAAAACCTATTATTGAATATTGTCAGTTCTATGACACCTAGAGTGCTGAAATTTTGTGTAAGTGCATCTAGCATCAATTCGCATAGTTGTGCCAGAAATGGGCGGTATTGGAAAAGTGGGCGTGGCACCTCCCATACGAAGTTAAAACCTATTATTGAATATAGTCAGTTCTATGACACCTAGAGTGCTGTAATTTTGTGTAAGTGCATCTAGCATCAATGTGCATAGTTGTGCCAAAAATGGGCGGTATTGGAAAAGTGGGCGTTGCACCTCCCATACGAAGTTAAAACCTATTATTGAATATTGTCAGTTCTATGACACCTAGAGTGCTGAAATTTTGTGTAAGTGCATCTACCATCAATGTGCGTAGTTCTGCCAAAAATGGGCGGTATTGGAATAGTGGGCGTACCACCTCCCATACGAAGTTAAAACATATTATCGAATAGTGTCAGTTCTATGACACGTATAGTGCTCAAATTTTGTGTAAGTGCATCTAGCATCAATGTGCGTAGTTGCGCCTAAAATGGGCGGTAATGCAAAAGTGGGCGTGGTACCTCCCATACAAACCACAAATTAAAAATCTATTATTTCTCCTCCTGATAACGCAGTAATTTTTCCTTCTACAAAAGATAACTAAAAAAGAATTTCTAGGCCCAATAGAATTCTGCTTGCATAAAGCATGGATTTGAAAAAAATTTTTTTTTTGATTTACTAGTTCAAAATGACCACACAAATGCTCAATGGGGTTCCAATCTCGACTTTGAGTAATGTTTTTAGGGATGTCTGGAGTATTGTATGCCATCCACATTTTTTCGTCAACAGTGGTACGATTAGGAATATTATGTTTTGCAGGACTCTGGGTCAAAATTTCTTTCAGAATTTTCACGGAAACTGTTCTGTTCATTGTCTCGTCAATGAACAATATATTGCCAACACCGGCTGACGACTTGAGGTCCAACTCCACTACCCCATCATTTACATGCTTGACAGTAACTTTAGACTTAGTTCTTCCATTAAACTTTGATTCCTTGGAGAGAATTACATGTTCTCAAAATTTATTTGTTTTATTTTTATATTCTCTTGCAAAGTCAATACCCATTTTCTGTTTGATTCGCTAACGCCCGGCTTTTTACGTGCAGTGCGAGCAGTTCGGTATTGACACAATCATCTTTCCAAATGATGATTTAACTGTAGTCACTTTAGGTGCCATAGAAAACGTGTTTTTCTTCATAATGGCTTAAATTTAATTTTTGGTACTACTAAGCTTTGGAGGACGGCCTCGTCATGGTTTATTTTCAATTATTTTGTTTTCCTGTGAACTAATTTATAACTTTTGCACAGATGATTTACTTTTATCTATAATTTGAACAGTTTCTAAGTACAATGTTCCCATTTGGTGGCAATTTATTATTATTTTTCGTCCTTCTATTGAGAATTTTTTTACAAAATATCTTAACTTCTCTTCTGGCAATAAACATATGACTCTTTAGCTGATTAGAAGTTTGGAAAGTACCGTTATAGTCTTCAGCTGTGATAAAAGCGCTGGGACCAGGGATCTAAACAATGTCTAGGGGTTCTTCACAGTTTTACAAAAATATTTTAGCCGCTTTAGACCAGGGGTACCATGACTTATGCTAGTGAATGGTAAATCGATTACGATTCTAATCGAGAATCGATTCTGAGGGCTCAAAAACGATTCTTTTGGAATCGATTACATGTGTCCAACTTTATACTGGAATCGATTATCGATGCTTGGGAATCGAAATTTAATTTAATGAAAAACACCCAAAAAGTATGTACTAACTTTGTACGTTCTTTTGGTGGTAAAAAGTTGTGAAATTTAAAAGCTGCAATTTTATTAATTTAACAAAAGGAAATGACACCTAGTGTGGAATTGATATAAAAAATTGACAGTGGTATAAAGGTTAGGAGCTTAATATGTACCAAACACTGGGGTTTTCGTACCTTCAAACAGTCCAGCATTTGGAAAAATTAAATTATTGCGTATAAATACATCCCAATGCTAGATAGATCGCTTGTAATAGAAATATCGGATAAAGTAGTAGACGATAATGATTTAACATATTATACAAAATATGCATATATAAAACTGCCGATGGAAAAGTATTTTTAAGTTCTTATGGAAATATTATTTATACAGAATTGATCAATGTAGAAAATTTTATTCAAAATGGTGAGAGCGGCCACGTGAACCAAGATAGTTTTCTATTTTAATATTATTTATATTAAAGTAATTTTAATGTTTGGTGTGCTCTATGGGCTGGTGGAGTCATTGGGCCATACTTCTTCCGAAATAATGCTGGAGAGTCAGTTACCGTTAATGGAGACCGGTATAGAGCCATGATAACCGACTATTTTGTTCCCGAATTGGATGGCATGAATGTGGATGAGTTGTGGTTCCAACAAGACGGCGCTACATGCCACACAGCGCACGTCACAATCGAATTATTGAAGGAAACATTCGATGAGCGCATAATTTCGCGGAATGGACCTGTCAATTGGCCACCAAGATCGTGTGATTTGACACCATTGGATTATTTTCTTTGGGGATATGTGAAGTCGCTCGTCTACGCCAACAAACCAGAAACGTTAGGGGACTTGGAAGCCAACATTCGTGGCGTTATTGCCAACATACGGCGCCATATGCTCGAAAAAGTGGTTGAAAATTGGACCTGTAGAATTGGCTATATTCGAGCCAGCCGCGGCGGCCACATGCCCGAAATCATATTTAAACATTAATGGCATAAAATTATCCTTCCAATAAAGCCAAATTAATGGACATTAAAACGTTTTTCTTGTGTTTTATTTCAATTCGAAGTTCTATACCTCAATAAAAAACACCCTTTATTATATGTTAGATAAACACGAATTGTTAGTAACACCAATGAAAAATCTAACATATACTGAAAATACGGTGAATTTGTTCAGTCGATTTTTTCTTTATCATTGCTCACTACTACAATACAATTTCCTGAACTTTTGGATATCATTTACATTTTAATATCAAGATATTCGAGAAAATCTGATATATTCGTAATCGCATTTGATTAATGAAACTATCATTAGAACAAGTTTTTATAGTTGTTTTCATGTTAGTGTTAATTAGAAAGTGTCAGTTTTGATGAAATATTACACAAAACTTGATCGAATTCATCAGTACTTAAAAGACCTCAAAATAAATGACTAATTTCAAAACATAGTCTAGGCGAAAAAAAATGAGAAACTAACTTTAAAATTCAATATATCAAAAACGAAGAAAAGCAATAGTATGAAATTTGATAAACTTATAGAATACTTTCTTCTAAAAATATTAAAAAATAAAAGATTTCAGATTTCGAAATGTTAAATTTATTTTTAATTCCTAAAAGTAAAGGTGAACATTAAATTATATATTTTTGCGATGGTATCATTCAATAGATCGGAAAAAATCTATAAGAAAAACGTTTTCCAAAATTTATATATATTATAGATTATTCAGAATAGTCGATAAAGGAAGAGCACCTTAGTGTAAAACAATTAAAAAGGCGTAAAGTTCGGCCATGGCTTGTAGGGAGAGGCTATCAAAACATTGGGACAGCGTGTATATCGTTCTTAAGTACGCTAACATTGTTATTGTGGGCATTTTCTGTACTAGTTAGTTAAAATTATACCTCTCGAGTTTTATGGTTAAACATTTCTACCGATTCCGATTAAGAATCGATTCTCAGGTCCGATTATTCGATTCTAAGAATCGGATTCAAAAATAGTTGATCGAGAATCGATTCTTATCCTCGATTACCATTCACTAACTTATGCTGTGCTGAAATATTGGATTATATATTTTAGTTAGTAACATAAGAGAAATATTCTTTTGATTAGTTGTAGTATATAAGTGGTATGTATTTTTGAGAAAATTAGGGAGTTTCTTAATTTTGGGAGGGGTGTCATGCCTTTTCCAGCTCACTGGATATTGCTGTTGAATGTAAACAAATTACATGCAGTCATTCGCCATATGTTCGCCATAAAGGGTAAATTCAATGAATTGGGTTTCGGGAAACTCGGGAATGAAAAATAGCCGGCTATCAGGGAAATCAGTCCCGGGAGAGATAACCCTAATCGTCAGTGTCATGGAGTGGCTATTGCAACACATGCATGAATGATGCACAAACATGAGAGTACACAAAAACTAAACTACAGCAATAATAACAAATTTCCATTTTCAACAATGTTGATTCATAAAAATTAGTCCTGCAAAACGAACGAATGGAAGAGTGAAAACAACAGAGACCAGATAGAATATCTGTAAATAAACAGAATAACAATTGTAGTTATGATTCCAAATGAGATTTTGTGGAGTTCACTGATTTTTATTGACATCACGACAAAGCTGTGTTGTTTTTCTTTTTTTTGCGTAATATTGAGTGAGTGTGGCTGTCACAGACGACAACGTCAATGAAACTTTTCAAAAGTTGTGGCAAAGAAAAAAAAGAAAACGGAGAATAATCAAAAGAGACAAGAAAGAAAAACGAAAAAAGCAAATATTTAAATACATCTCTAACTTATCTTGGGAGATTTTTGGCTGGCAGTTCATTTTTCGTCTTCACAAAAGAAAAGACACAAACTTTGCCATTTCCTTGGAAGGTGCACAATTTCGTGCAGATGAAGCGGGGCGACCGCTACCCACCCACATGGAGGGTAGCAGCATGGACGGCATTGTATCGTTCGAGGAAAATGCCGATCCATTTAAATCATGGTGGCCACCGCCCTATCGGTGTGGTTAGCATCCTCAACGCAGTGCGGTAAGATTATTTTTTTCGATTTTCTTTCTATACAAGTAATGCAGGGTATGATAAGTTTGTCGTTCCGTGTGTAACACTTTCGAAAGGGAATACTATTGTCTTCAAAAACGCCAATTTGTTTATTTCGAAATGTTGTGATTCGGTTTCAAATTCATCTTCTTCGACGCATGATGCCTTTAGCACGACCCGGCCTCGATTGGATTGCACGGTCGTTGGGCGGACATTTAATGCACAGCACCACAGCGTGATGGTGAATAAAAGGACACATTGGGTCACCATTATATTTATGGTCATTAAATGGGGAGCTATGGCGTTGGCAGTGTGACTCTGATATCGAGGAGCGTAGGGTCTTTACACTTCGGTCCAGCCTCACCATTTTGCCATTTTTCATACACGCTTCGCCTTTGGTAGGCTAGCTCTCTCGTCGCGTACAATTTAAATATGCAAATGTCTTCTGATTTCATTTTAAATAAATTTTCAAATAAAAAACGTACACCGCAAGTTTAATGTTGCGCGGCAAAAAGAAAAGTGACAATAAAAGTTGTAACAGCAAAGTCTTTGTCTGACTCTACATGTATGTGTGTGTGCTTCACTTTCTCAACAATTTCCACTTTTCTTAGGTTGAACGACAAAAAAAAACTGTTCAATAATTGAAGTTCGATTTTCTTTACATAATGATATTTTATCAATACGTGCGATGGAAATAACGAAAAGAAAATAAATAAACCAATTATTGGCGATGAGTACGAGCAGAGGATGCATGTGGCAAGCCTCTGAGCACGTTTTCACAATCTGAACTGCTCGGTGTAGCCACTCGACAAAAAAGAAACGTGAACAATTTCGAAATGGTCATATTTAAATTTTGTATTTGAATTTAAGTGCTGCGCGTGTTTAAATTTCCCAAAAGTATTGTGGTCGCTAACTGTGTCCCGTAGCGTAGTGTCATTCCGCCGATCTTTGGTTGCAATGTGGTGCTATTTAGCGTATGTAAACTACGTTACTTAATTACTCAACTGATTTTGCAAACTTATCATCTATGCGTAGACAGGTCGTTTTTCAATTTATGTATCCTCCCATGTCCGGTGTTATTCCAGTGTCATTGAGATCCGCTCCCTCAAAAGAAAATACCTCGATTTTCACCATATTTGGTTGGAGGTAACTAAAAATCATAGACGTCAAACTCCACATAAAGTGACAGCTGTAGCAGTTGGTTAGCTCTACTAACCACACTTATAGAGTGATCAAAATTTTCAAAATACCGGGTTGCCCGGTTTTCTTTTTATAAAAAACCGGTCGGACCGGGGTTTTCTTGAAACAGTAAAAAATGGGGAAATTATTCATTATAAGGTAATTCCACAAAATGCATACTCGTTCTTGCGAATAGGTCAATTCTGATGTCATAACCAGATTCACTGAAATCCTTCGAAAATAACTCCAAACATTCCTGTGGGATCATTTGGCGATTTTTTAATAATATATCAACCCATCATTACTTTTCGTCCTGCATCTATTATTCACAAAATATCAGTTTAGAACAGGTGTGAACACCGTAATAACTACAAATTATGTCTTGCTGAAATAGCTATAATTTCTGGATCAATTACCCCATTCTGCGATTCAGATATCTTTTAGAGAATAAAATAATATAAAATAAAATAATATAATATTGATTTTGCACGTCTATACAATAATAGGAATGTACATATCGAATTTCGTAATTGTAGCTGCAGCCATTTGGTCTGTACTAATTTTGCCCCATGTACGGATCTCAAAAATACACAGGATAAAACATTGTTCCAGCTGTTAACGTTTGGTTTCTACAATTTTTATCCCGGACGGACGGGCATGTAGAGTGATCAAACCCGAGACCGGACCGCAAATTAACTAAAAATTTACAAAGACTGCAATACTGTGAGTCTAAAATGGCGATGTTCGTTCTAGAGTTCACATGCTTTTCTTATGGGCAGAAGAAAAATCGACGCCGTTGACCACCGCTGCGGATTTCGACCAACCGGTCTATATAAGAATATATGGACATCTCCCAGTGGCCCGGACGCAACATTCGCACGCCTTAAACTACGCCAAAAACAAGAAAGAAACTGAAAAAGTCGATCAGCCTTTTTAGTGTTTATCTTAAATATATATTATCAGGATTTAGTACAAAATTATAAACAATTTTACATCGAAACGGACGGGACAAAAAACAGAAGTACTCTTGAAGGTATTGTAGAAATATGCAAAGTTCAGCGATTTTTTGAGAACTTTGAGTTTCCTTATATACATTTAAGTGAAGGTCAGAGGATATACTCTGTTCGTAGATTTATGAAATATGCGAATTATCTTTTAAATTGTTTTAATTATGTACAGCAGAAATACGGACGGGACAAAAATTTCAACTTGTAGTTTATTTAATTTAGTAATTTTCATTATAACACTTCAGCTTTTAATAAAAATAAGAGGGAACAAGTTAACTTCAAGTTTCATAATAAAAAAAGTCGTCGAAATAAGGAAAAAATAAAGTTAAAAGCTATTAGTGTGGTCTGATTTCATTTTTTTGGGAGATGCCCATATGTGACTATTTTTAGTTGTGTTTTCAGGAACGAAATATTTGCAGATCATCATTAAATAAACCAGTATTCATTTCTGGAGGTGACTGCAGCAATTTTTTTCGCCATCCAACCTTATACGTATATTATACTCGCAGAATGGGTAATTGGTCCAGAAACTATTTCTGTTTTTCAAAATGATTTCCTATTTCAGTAAGACATACTTTGTTCACAACTATTCTAAACTGTTTTTTTGGGATTAATAGATACAGGACGTAAAATAAAAAAATCACCAAAAGAGTTTTTGGCAAATGGTCCTAATTTTGACAGGAATGTTTGGAGTTATTTACGAAAGATTTCAGTGAATCTATGACATCAGAATTCTCCTATCCCCAAGAACGAGTACGCACAATGGTTTATCATTTTTTGGAATTACCCTATAATGAATAATTTCACCATTTTTTGCTCTTTCAAGAAAAACCCGGTCCGACCGATTTTTTTTATAAAAATAAAGCCGGGCAACCGTGATTTCAAAAAACCCGAAAACCCAACATTGCAGAAAACCCGGGTTTTTGATCACTCTACGGACATGGCTAGATCGTCTTAGAATTTGTTGACGATCAATAACACAGTGCTACACGAAAAAATGTAACCATATACGGACACCACTATGTAATATGTCTCCCAGTTTTGCCCAAAGTCATGTACTTTTTTATGGACCCCCAAAGATTCGGGGCATCGTTGTCGTTTTTTGCCAAAAAGTGATAATTTTCTCAGGCTCATATCCTTCCAAACCGTTTGGAATTATGATTTACTCTCTGAACCAAATTTGAAGCAATCTTCATAAAGAACATACAAAATCATCATTTTCAACGTCAAAATCGCAAAAAACTTATAAAAATATAATATTTTAACCTTTTTCCCCTGTTCAGGTCCAAAGGTAGCAAACCGTTCAAAATTCAAGGAAACAATCAACTACAAAACTGTACCTAAGATTTCAATAAACAACTTTGTGGAAAATATGAACTTCCTAGGAATGATTCTTAACATGGTTTAGGTAGGTCCGACTACAGTGCGTATGAGTGATATTATACTTAATCAACAGAACGTATACGCAACCTACTCATACCACAGCCTATAAGATTTGTTCGACGACATTTGCGATTTTGACCTTGAAGATGAAGATTTATATGTTCACAATTTTTGTTATTTATGACAAGAGCTACAACTTTGCCTCATAGAGTAATCCAAAATTCCAAACGGTTTGCAAGATATGTGTCTGAGAAAATGATCTCTTTTTTTTGCAAAACTGACACAGAGGGCCCAAATCTTTGGGGGCACATAAAAAAGTGCATGACTTTGTGCAAAACTGGAAAACAAGGGTTTTTTGGTCATTTATCACGTAGTGGTGTCCGGATATAGTTATATTTCCATGACATAATAAATTACACATACATATGATACAATATATGTACTAAACCCCAGATTGTAGAGGTTGTTGCGAAGGCGTCCAGCTCTTGATCGGACAATGATAAAGGTGAAATATTTTGTGAGAATGCATAAAACAAAACAGTACATAATTTAAACCCTTGTGAAAAAGCGAGTGAAGCCTGTTATAATAAATATATAAAATATATAAAATTATAAAAAATCTCTTTGATTTTGGTCCAAAATTGTCTTTGAAGTTGCAGAGAGGGATCATTCCCTTCTATATATAATATATAGTTCCAGTTTAGACGCCGACTTATACCCTTAACTTTTTCTTAATTCTCTTTTAGGCTTGCTGCGTAAAATCGTGTGTATTTACACTATGACTTTTTGTTTGACTTTTTTCTTTCGTCATGTGTTCAAAATAATTTTCACTTGAAAATTGTACAAAAAATTATAAAAATAAAAATGTTTCGACGTGTTATTTTATTAAAATACCCGCTACTTCGTATGCGGTGTAAGGATATTTATTTCAGGGCAAATCGCTTGTAAATGCTCACACAATTTGAAAACATGCTTTTTGTTTCCCAAATACGTATTCCCACCAAATTCTCGATTCCAGATCCTACGTAGCTGGAGGAATTTATACACCGAACAACCGGGACAACCCCCTTGTACAAATTAAACCAAAAATAATTTATATTGTGCCATCAATTTATACGCAGTCAAGTGATTAGTTTAAATTGAAACAATTTTCTTAAAAAAATCCGAGATAATTATACCCTCACTATACGGAGTAGATATATATGCATTTGGAATAGAAAAAAAGTGTAACTCAGAGTGATTTAATACCCTAAGTATGTAATAAATCCCCTTCACATCCGTCTGTCTGTCTGGCTTGCTGGTGTACACGAAAACTCTCGAAGGGAGTTAAGTAATTTATTCAAACTATGAACAAAGTATTATTTTTCTCAGACTTGGTTTAAATTCGGAGATGGATGAAATTGATATAACCGTTATGGTATCCCCACGCATATAATCCATTTTCCTAGTAAAATATTCAGAACCAGTTGTATTTTGATATTTGATAAAGTTATTATAATTACTTTGAGTGTACGAAATATGCATGAATTTGCAGTGTTCCTTTTTGTACCTGCCACACAAATTACCACTTCATACGTAAAATTAAACATTTTATAAATTCTACACGGCTGATCGGAATCTTTGCCACCATCGCTGCACACACCTTTGGTCAACATAAAACTGGTAAAACTTCCATACGGATAGTCGAAATCAGTTGCCATTTTATATTTAAAGATGGGGTAGCGCCCATCGAAACTGCGCAGTCAACTTTTAGCTGCAACAATAAAGGTCTCACTTTGCCTTTTTGCTAATTTTGGGTTCTGCTGAAGACTTCAGCACAACCTTTGGTCTTAAACCAAAATAAATGACAACACATACAACATAACAGACCAACAATACATACAAACAACAATTTTTATAATATATATATATTATATATTTTTATAATCACTTTAAACCTATAAAATTTGTATGCTTTGCCACGCCCTTTGTCAAATTAAATACATTACATATAACTTCTATACTTCTATTCTATTGCAATATTTTGGTAGGTACTATTTGTATCCTATTTTATGTGGGTGCCATTTTTACCACTTTTTGTGCCGCCCTTAACGTACACATTTAGAAATATTATTTTATGTTGCGCATCTACGTACTCGGAGAAATGTACACACCAAATTTCTAACCTTATTTTCATATTCCAACTGAAAACTTTGATTAGTACCATCTTTATCCCAATTTCCCCAATTTGGTTTGTTCGATTTTTATCACTTTAGATCCGCTTCCACATTTAAAGTACACATTTTGATGCAATACTTCTGGTATTGCACGTCAGAGTAATATTTATATACCTTATTTGATACATTGGCGGGTACCATTTTAATCGCTTGTTGTTCCGATTTCTACTTAAAAGTATACATTTACAAATTAGGTGATGCTTCGCGTCTACACGGTCAGAGGAATATACACACCGAATTTCACAATTCTAGCTTCAGCCGTGGTACAAATTTTATCCCATTGAATGCCTTGAAAGTAAAAATTTCGAAAAATTCTTTCTTATCAGTGTTCTGCGCTATAAGACGAATATACACACCGAATTTCATGATTGTAGCGTCAACAGTGTTCTTGGTACCTTTTTTATCCCCGTTTTCCCGTTTACTCTTTAAAAATACGAATTTCGAAAAATTCCTTCAATTTGCGTTTGTAAGCATTTTCAGGGATGCAGACCCCGAATTTCATGATTCCAGTTCCGTCGGATTGATTGTTACCATTTTGTATCCCTTTCTACCCAGTTTCAGTCACAAAAAGAACGAATTTTGAAAAATATTTTCGTGCTATAAAAATAATGCCCGTTCCAAATTTCAAGATTCTAGGCCCAGCCGTTTAGTCAGGGCGGTGGTACAATTTTTATCCCATTTAATCCCTTAAAAGTACAAATTTCGAATATACACACCGAATTTCATTATTGTAGCGTCATCCGTGTTGTTGGTACCTTTTTTATCCCCTTTTCCCTTTAAAAGTACAAATTTCGAAAAATTCCTTCATTTTTCGATTCTAAAATTTTTGAGGGATGTACACACCGAATTATGGTTTCAGCTCCATTTGATCTGGGAGTGATCAGTCAGTCAATTACTCAGTAACTCACTCAATCACGCAACTCTTTTATATATATAGATTAATTAAATTATTAAGATATATCCGTTTAAACTGACTGTTGAAACATTATATTTCATTATCGGAGTAAGAAAGAGGGAAAGGAAAAATGTCAAAAACCTCACAAATTTCCATTGTGCGACTTTTTATATGAATTGAGAACAAATGGTCGGTCCACGCCCCTTTTTCCCCATAAGGATGAGTGTGACTTTTATATGAATTCCCCATAAGGATGATGCAAAAAAAATAATGTTAGCAAAATGTTACTAACCGAAACTCCACCCATGTAATTTGCTACAGAAATCTTTTATAAACATTTTGATGAAAAGGTTGGGTGTCGGCAAAAAAGTTCCACAATTCCTGAAACTGGGAAAATGTATCCAAAAAGGTAATTTTTGGATCAGAAAAAAAAAGATTTTAGTAATAGAACTTATGTTTGTGGTAAAATTTAATTTTTACTTTATTAGTCGTTGCATCGTAAAATGTAAAATATTTAAATATTCAATTTTCAGAATTCTGACTTAAAAATTTGCTATAGATTTGAGTGAATTCCTGTGGGAATTCCAAAAGAACGGGAAAAAATAAACTCTAAATGAAACTCAGATTGTATTTCACTGTTGATGTATGCAACCTGGGATAAACTTTCCCAGGTTTCAAAAATGAGAAGCAATATGCATGTTTACAGAAAATGCATAGTTCTTGTTTTCTAGGACACACGCACGTGGACATAAATGACCCAAAGCCATGATAATAATATCATTTTAGGCCTACATAATTTTGATTATTTTCCAAATCTCTGTAGAATGGTTTTTGCTTCTCTTTTACTTTTGAATTTCAAATGTAAGGTTCTGAATTTCACTTAATGAAATGGAATTTTCGAAAGTCAGTTGATGACTTCTGCATTTCAAATGGAATGAAAAATTACCTTTTCTGGTTGCACTTGGAAATGGTGTAGAAACCATACACTTTAAACACGTTTGTTGATATTTGACAGAAGACGGTATATTTCACATAGAAGCATTTATGGTCATATCTGTTGTGGTCATTGTTTTATATAGGCACACTCAAATATAAATAGATCGAATGTGTCAGGCATTAAACATTAACTGACATTTTAAAAAATCTAGGAATGACAATAAAAGGTAGAAAGGAGAGGGTTAAATACTGTCAGCCCGTCCGTCTTAAGGTAAGGCTAAAGACGGGCGAGCCGTCTTTACAACACTGTCACACTTATGACAGCTCATGAACTCTGCAATTTAAGCAAATAGCTTTAGTTTTGTTGCTTTAGACTACTACTGTCCGCAGCAAGACTGTCTGAATTTACTCCATTGTGGAGGGAAGGTGGGATAATTACTAGCATGGTAACATATTTTGGATTTATTGCAAAAAAGCCTAAATTTGATAAATAAAAACAAGAGAAAACAACTTAATGGCCATTGGAAAAGTATACATTTTATTATTTAGGAACATGTTGGAATTATATACGCTGATATTTAGAAATGACATGTTTGCTATCATAATACTGGTAACGTTGGTGCATTAGTGAAACCAAAACCAGACCAACTTATTGTATATAGAGACAATATTATCTGTATATTGGTAACGAAAGTTATAATAAAAACCTTGTTTCTTCCGGTTCTCTGGTTAGGCTGTTTTGCTTAGTGAACAAATCTCCACCACATACGAGTATATCGTGCGTATGAGTGTTGTGAAAAGGCAATCATGCGTTGATTATACGCTCCGTCGTACACGTATTAGGAATTTGTAATTTTCCATGTTGCAACAGGATTCATGCGAAGTTATCGGATAGACATTGTATGTAACATGTAAGCAGAATATACAAAGTGTGCCTGTATAAATTCATTAAAATTAAAATTAAAATGCATGCTTGCATTTTCACAGCACGCATACACACGATGTACCGCCGTAATGGATGTATTCCATATTCATATTCACTAAACAAAAGCAAGATCCACAAACATTCTCGAATAAGCTACAAGCCCCTGATATTTAATGAACTGTGTGCGATTTAATTTCACACTCATTGAAAATGGCCTAGCTCTGAACGGCATATTCATAGCTATTCATAAATATCGCCAGTGGTATTGAGTAGTGAGGTAATGGCATCGCTAAATAAAATGTGATGGTCATACTCACTTAGGTTTGTCTACAGGGTAAATATAAATTATTGGACATTAATGTAGATATTTAATACAGCAGAATATATGGGGTAAATTTATTATGCGAGACCATTTTCAATTTATTTAGTGTCCGATTTGTGTTTCAAAATGCTCGCTGGAAAGTGGAACTAAGATCTCAGATTTTAGCCTTTTTTCTTATTTACTTTTCAAGCCGAAATATATTGAAATAAATTTTTAAAAAATTCCTATTTTTTTTAATTTTTATATAGCCAGTAGTTTTAGAGATAAAAACACAAATGAGGAGTTCCATATTAAATACTTTTAAGGGGTAAAATGGGAATAGAGGGATAAAAATGGTACCAACCAAACGGCTGTACCTAGAATAACGAAATTCGGTGTATACATTCCTCTAATTGCATAGACAAGTAAAATACACGGATTTTTACAAATTCGTACTTTTTGGGGTTAAAATGAAAAAAAGGTGATACAAATAGTACCAACCAAATGACCGTAGCTAGAGTCATGAAATTCGGCGTATACATTCCTTTGACTACGTAGACATGAAAAATAAAAGTTTTTTTTCCAAATTCGTACATTCATGGGATATAATGGGTACGGAGGGATAAAAATGCAGATTTTTCGAAATTCGTACTTTTTGCGTTAAAATGAAAAAAGGGATACAAATAGTACCAATCAAATAACCGCAGCTAGAGTCATGAAATTCGGAGTATACATTCCTCAGACTGCGTAGACACGGAAAATAAACGGATTTTTCGAAATTCGTACTTTCAAGGTATAGAATGGAACAGAGGGATAAAAATAGTACCAACTAAACGACTACAACTAGAGTGGTGAAATTCTAATTGCGTACAAACGTCAATGGGGTAAAAATGGTACCAACCAAATTAGCGCAGCTGGAATCATGGAATTCGGTGTATACATTCCTCTTACTGCATAGACACGCATAATAAAAATTCGTACTTTTTCTTTTACGGCAAAAATTGGTTGAATCATGAAGTTAGGTTATATTGAACTATGTACGTCTGATAATGGATTTTCAAAATTCGTACTTTTAGAATTAAAATACAATGGAAATACAACCAACTGTAGCACCCACTATCTACCAATATTTATGGTATTTAAGCTTTTTGAAAATATAAATATAAGAATATTTATTTTTTGAATTGACGTATTGGTAGCCTTGCCTTATAAGCGTGGTTTGAAATAATTAAAATATTATATATATTTATAAAATTAGTTTGTCAATATTTGTTTTGGTTTGGCTATATTAAACAAATTATATTTTCCTGTAATATTACTGCACGTCTATGAAAACCGACAACCTCTGTGGAATGCAATCCATGGTGGAGGGTATATAAAGTTCGGCCCGGCCGAACTTAACGCCGTTTTTACTTGTTATACCCTACACCACTTCGTGGTCTAGGGTATTATAAGTTAGTTTCGCGCCAAATGTTTGTAACACCAAGAAATAATCGAGCTAGACCCACCTTTAAGTATACCGATCGGCTTAGAATCACCAGCTGAGTCGATTTAACGATGTCTGTCTGTCCGTCCGTCCGTCCGTCCGTCTGCTGTCCATCTAAGCTTGTTCGCACTCTACAGGTCGCTATTGTTGTCCGATTGTCATGAAACTTGGCAGAAGTTATTTTTTCTGGCCAAGGACCATCTGTATTGAATTTCGAGGAAATCGGTTCAGATTTAGATATTGCTCCCATACAAATGTCGCTCCCGATTTGACATTTTCCACTTTAGAAACCACATATTGTACCCGATTTTCTTTAAATTTCGCAGAACATCTTATAATCCAACTAGAAATACGTATGCAAAAATTGGGTAAGATCGGTTCAGATTTAGATATATCCCCCATACAAATGTCGCTCCCGATTTAACATTTTCCGCTCTAGAAACGACATATTGTACCCGATTTTCTTTAAATTTGGCAGAACATCTTATAGTCCAACTAGAAATACGTATGCAAAAACTGGGTAAGATCGGTTCAGATTTAGATATAGCCCCCATACAAATGTCGCTCCCGATTTGACATTTTCCGCTCTAGAAACGACATATTGTACCCGATTTTCTTTAAATTTGGCACAACATCTTATAATCCAACTAGAAACACCTATGCAGAAATTGGGTAAGATCGGTTCAGATTTAGATACAGCCCCAATACAAATGTCGCTCCCGATTCCACTTTTTCCGCTTTAGAAACCACATATTGTACCCGATTTTCTTTAAATTTGGCACAACATTTTATAATCGAACTAGAAACACCTATGCTGAAACTGGGTAAGATCGGTTCAGATTTAGATATAGACCCAAACAAATGTCGCTCCCTCCGCTCTAGAAACCACCTCTTGCACCCGATTTTCTTTAAATTTGGCACAACATCTTATAATCTAACTAGAAATACCTATGCAAAAATTGGGTAAGATCGGTTCAGATTTAGATATAGCCCCCATACAAATGTCGCTCCCGATTTGACATTTTCCGCTCTAGAAACGACATATTGTACACGATTTTCTTTAAATTTGGCAGAACATCTTATAATCCAACTAGAAACATCTATGATGAAAGTGGGTAAGATCGGATCAGATTTAGATATAGCCCCCATACAAATGTCACTCCCTATTTCAGTTTTTCCGCTTTAGAAACCACATATTGTACCCGATTTTCTTTAAAATTGGCACAACATCTTATAATCCAACTAGAAATACCTATGCAAAAATAAGGTAAGATCGGTTCAGATTTAGATATAGCCCCCATACAAATCTCGCTCCCGATTTGACGTTTTCCGCTCTAAAATCCACATATTGTACCCATTTTTCTTTCAAATTAGCACAACATCTTATAATCCAACCTATAGTGAAAGTGGGTAAGATCGGTTCAGATTTAGAAATCGCCCTCATACAAATGTTGCTCCCGAATTTTTAACCGATTTTGGCCAAACTTTACATATTATATTTCACCAATAAACATAAATGGTGAAGCGGGTCACATCGTTCCAGGTTTCAATATACAAATGTCCTTTCCGATTTAAAATTTTTTGTCAAACACATACATTTACAGGATGCAAAAATCCTTCCCGATTTCACTTTTTTACCAAATTGAATTGTAATGAGATATAAAGTCCGTCCGTCTTTAGCATTTCCTTACTTGTTTGGGAGATGCCCATATGTCCATACTTTGGTATAACACAAATGGGGTCCCATTCTGATCTATTACACCTCTAGAAACTTCATCTTACATCGGATCTTCATCAAATTTTGCAGATCATTATATATTTTAACTACGAATACCTACCGTGAATGAGAAATATATAGGCTCATGTTTTGGACCAGGCCCAAAATGTTGTTATAGGCCCCCTTTTGAAATGTCGGTCCGATTCATCCTATTACTACTGTATAATTTGTATTTGTCTGTCGGATAATTGGATCAATTACCATATTATTAACCATATTCGTTAAATATGACTAAAGATTAATTTATAGTATAATTTATATGAACTACATAAAATTGCTCCCATGAAATAAATGGGTTTAGTAATCAAAACGAGGTACATACGCAGGGAGTGGTGTAGGGTATTATATAGTCGGCCCCGCCCGACTTTAGCCTTTCCTTACTTGTTTTTAGATAATATTATTACTTCATAAACACAAGGTATAAAAAACAATGAAAAATCTAAGAAAAAGTAGGTAATGCTAGTCTCCAATTCGGGGAAAAAGTGATATCTGGAATTATTTTTGTATGGGTACTATATATGTGGTCTCTAGAGCAGAAAAAGTCAGATCGAGAGCGAAATTTATATGGGAGCTATATCTTTGTATAAACCGATATGCATCACATTAAATAACATTCGTCCTTGGTCCGCAAAACTTACTTTTGTCAACTTTTGTTAGGATTGGATAATGATTGCGCGGACGGACAGACATTGTTAAATCGACTCAAAAAGTGAATCTTAGTCGATGTGTATAATAAACGATGGGTCTACCTCGTTTTGGGCGTTACAAACAAGTGTACAAAGTCATAATACCCTAGTGAATGATAAAACAAGCAAGGAAAGGAAATGATATGCAGAACATCTAATTGAAATATATCATGGGTACCATTTTCATCCCTCTGTTCCTATTTTATACCTTTGAAAGAACGAAATTTGGACCAACCTCTTTATTTTGCAGAAGAAGAGGTCAGAATTTCGTTATTATACACTCCACGAGAGTATTATGTCTTTGTGCATTTGTTTGTAACACCCAAAAGGAAACGAGTTAGACCCATCGTTTATTATACAGATCGGCTTAGAATCACTTTGTGAGTCGATTTAGCAATGCCCGCCTGTCCGTATTGTACCCGATATTCTTTAAATTTGGCACAACATCTTATAATACAACTAGAAACACCTAAGCAGAAAGTGGGTAAGATCGGTACAGATTTAGATATAGCCCCCATACAAATGTCGCTCCCGATTTGACATTTTACGCTCTAAAAACCACATACCCGGTTTTCTTTACAATTGGCACAATATCTAATAATCTAACTAAAACATCTATGGTGAAAGTGGGTAAGATCGGTTCAGATTTAGATATACATTTATTTATATATATACAAATGTTGCTTCCAAATGTTTAACCGATTTTGTCCAAACTTTGCATATTATATTTCACCTATAAACATACAAGTGGGTCACAGCGTTCCATGTTTCAATATACCCCCATACAGATGTTCTTTCCGATTTAACATTTTTTTTAAACACATACATTTACAGGATACAAAAATCCTTCCCGATTTCACTTTTTTACCGAATTGAATTGTAATAGGATAGAAAGTGGAGTGTATCATATAGTCTTTATCCTTTCCTTACTAGTTCTAGATGTAGCCGTTTGGTTGGTACTATTTTTAATACTTTATGTCCTTTTGGCTCTATTTCAGGTCCTACAAATAAGAATCACTTCATGAAAGCTATGCACATTCAAAATATCAAGTAAATATAAGTAGACATATTCAAAAAAACATGCTTAAATACTCTAAATATTACAGGTTATTGAGAGAATTTTCAGTCCTTGCGAAGGAAATTTTTTTCCCTGTGGATCGGTTTTGCCGGATTTCAATCCAAACTTACCTACAACTATAAGAATATTTAAAATTTTATAACGATTTAGAATATATACATTTTATAATGCGATATTTAAAGGAGGTGGATGATATAAAAATAATCAATTTTACCACATCGTTAAATTTGACTAAAGATGCATTAATAGCACACTGTTTAATTAGTATCGCTCCACCGCCCATAAAACACCTGGGTTTCGTAATCAAAACCAGGTGTGTAAGCAGGGTGTGGTGTGGGGTATCATATAGACTGATTTTATCCTTTCCTTACTTGTTATATTAACACGAGCATGCAGGGAACTTAACGAGGAATAACATGAAGAACATGAAGAAATTCTGTGGACAATAGTAAAGCTGCAAAATATCTTTTAATTCTTTAAAAATAAAGGACATACCTCCGATGACAACGTATCTCAATCTTGCCTTAAAAAACTTCAAAATTCATTATTGACGAGGCAGACAAGATTTGAATACGTTCAACTTCTTCCTCCTGATATTTCTTCGAAATAGTTTGGCTGCTTTTATGACGATAAATCTTATCTGCACTCAAAAAATAAATCCAGATTGATAGCCTTTTGGAAAATGTAATTTGACAAAATACTTTCACAGTGATGTTGTTTCTTTAAAAGTGAATTAAAGTCACCTGGCCATATTACACATACTACACACACGGAAATAATAACATTTGTGTAATGAAACCTCTGACATTCTGACCACGTCCAATGATTTGCCATTAATTAAATTAAAGTAAATATCAATTTAATCCACCACAAAACGCAATGATTCAATTATAGCACATTTTTCAAGTGTCAATTATTTTACACAAACATCCATACAAACCATTTCTGTAACAATTAATTTTGTTTGAAAATAAAACTGGGAAAACAAACACCATGACACATTTCAGCTGAACAGTGCTCAACAGAGAGAGAGAGAGAAAATGGAATGTCGTCAACACCCGCACAGCGCATTAAACGCATTACAACGCAGCGCTTCCAATGGACCGTGTTGGCGTTGTATGTAAACCGCTGTTACACCGCAACATGGCACGGCGCCACGCAATCTACGCTCGTACAGCACGAGCTAGAGCACTTAATGTTGTTGGTACTGCTGTCGTTGCAATATAGTATGTATACATACAAATACATATGTATATATTTACACTTTAATACAAATTATGTCCAAGCATAGTATATATGAGTCATTTCATTTGAAATGGCGCAACTTCGCTTGGATATTTTCTCTTAGATGGCTTGTCGAGAGAAGGTTATGCTGAAATTAACAAAAATGTTTTAAAATAAACGACAGTTTAAAACTCTGCTTATTAAGCAGGAAAATTTCAAATATTTATCACACAAAATTTTGAAATTTCATGTTAGCTTATTCATATTACACTTGAACCATACGTCTCAACTATGGGCAAATTAGAGTTACTTGGCGTTTTCAGTTTTTCATTTCCTCATCCTGTTGCCCCTAAAAAGGAGCAAAGTTTCGAAGGATATTTTTTTTTTTTTTTCTAAAAATTGTTCTAATTATTTTTTCACGAGCTACGACTTTTGCCTATAGATGTCTGTAGTTTCAGACGTATACAATCCAGTTTTAGTTCTTTAAAAATTGTCGTACGGAGTTATCATCTAACCAAGAAATTGTACTATCTATAAATGTCTCATGCGGCTATTGTATTATTTTAGAGAATGTATGGCATGCAGCCAAGCTCAATATCCACCGCAAATATTGACTCGTTGCGTAAGCAGATTTCTCGCAACAATCACTCATGACTTTGCTGAATCCAAAATTTATCAATATTGACCACTAACGAAGACGTCATCGTTAAATATGATTTCATTATTTTGAAAATATTGCTCAACACTGTAAACGTCCTCGGGTATTTAGATTTACCCTAATATTGAGGTGAAAACGGGAAGAATTTTTGTATGTTTCCTAATCATAGGCTAATAAGACCTGATCCAGTTTTTCAAATCGAGAAGAATATTAGTATCGGGGCTATATCCAAACATGGAATGAAGTGACCCACCTACACAATAAGTTCTTCCAGTGCCAAGTATAACGTGTTATGCTCTTTTTGAAGAAATTCGGTGAAAATACGTTTTTTTTGGGCGGAAAAAGTCAATCTGGGAGCGAAATTTGTAGGGGAGCTATATGTGAATCAGAACCGATTTGACGCATTTTCACCATGTGTGTTTCTAGTACAAATATAAGATATTTCGCCAAATTTGAAGAAGATCTATTAAAATATGTGGTTTCTAGAGCAGAAAAAAAATCAAATCGGGAGCGACTTTTGAATGGGAGCTATATATAAATCTGAACCGATCTGACACATTTTCAGCACAGGTGTTTCTATAAGAAGATGTTTTGCAAATTTTGAAGAAAATCTGTTAAAATGTGTGGTATCTAGAGTGAAAAGAGTCAAATCTGGAGTGAAATTCGTATGTGGGCTATATCTAAATCTGAACCGATTTTCTTCAAATTAAACAGCGTTCGTCCTTATCCCGAAAACCTTCTTTGTGCAAAGTTTCATTTGGTTCTACGTAGAATTCCGACATGTATCGTAATTACAAGAATAGATGGACAGACAGACGGACGGACATTGCTAAATCGATTCAAAAAGTGATTCTATGCCGATCGGTATAAATAACAATGGGTCTATCTCCCTACCTTTTGGGTGTTACAAACAAATGCACAAAGATATAATAGTATCGTGGAGTGTATAAAAATCCACTTATATTGTGACATCCATTTATACGTAGTCAATAGTTTAAATTATAGGCACAAAATGGGAACAATTGTTGTACAAGGTGTTTTTATAAAATAGAAAATTATTTGCACGTTTCTTTCGTAAGCTGTGAAAATTATACCCTCACTACAGAGTAGGAGCGTATATATCATTTGGGATAGAAAAAAGTGTAACGCAACGTCCCAAGTCCTTTTCAAGTCCGTCTGGCTCGCTGGTAAACACGATAGCTCTGGAAGGGACTTTATTCAAACTCTGCACATAGTATTATTTTCCCAGAATTAGTTTAAATTCGGAGATGGGGAAATTGATATACACCCCACACATAAAGTCCATATTCCAAAACAAACGACCCGTACGTAAAATTAAACCTAATATAACTTCTATACCTTCCACGCAAATTGACATACGCTTTGGTCAAAATAAAACTGATATAACTTCCATACGTATGGTTGAAATTAGTAGCAATTCGAGATTTTAAAATGTTTTTATAATCACTTTAAACCTACAAAATATGTATGTTTTTCCACGTCCTTTGTAGTCCCTATCCAAGTGAAAATTAAAACCATAACTTTTATACCGGTGCGTGACATGAAATCTGAACTTATAAATAGAACAAACATTTTGTATCTATCTTTTATTTTGCTGGGGATAATGACTATAATGTTTACACAGAACTCTTTCTGTGCCGATTGTGCCCTTAAACATACAAATTTCGAAAAATTATTTTATGTACTCGGAGAAGTGTATTTCTGAAAACTTTGTTGGTAATATCTTTATCCCAAATCCCCAAATTTGATAGGTAGAATTTGAACCACTTTTCATCCGCTTTCCCGTTTAAAGTACACATTTGATACAATCCAATTGTATTGCAGTATCCATTTTAATCGTTTTTTTCCAAGTTCAACTTAAAAGTATAAATATTGAAAATCAGTTAATGTTTCGCGTCTACACTGTCAGAGGAATATGCACACCGAATTTCACTATTCTAGTTTCGGCCGTGATTTTGTTTTTTCTTACAACTTTGGTGGTACAATTTGGCGGTGGTACAATTTTTAATCCATTTAATTCCTTAAATTAATGTTATTGGACCTTTTTTATCCCGCTTTTCTCGTTTACCCTTTTAAAGTGCGAATTTCGAAAAATTCCTTCAATTTGCGTTTATAAGCATTTTTAGGGATGTACACACCGAATTTCATGATTCCAGCCCCGTCTGTTTGATTGGTACCATTTTGTATCCCTTTCTACCCAATTTCACTCACAAAAAGTACAAATTTTGAAAAACATTTTCTTAGTCGCATTCGTGCTGCAAAAGTAATGCCCGTTTTGAATTTCATTATTCTAGGCCCAGTTGCTTGGTCTGGGCTATGGTACAATTTTTATCTCATTTAATCCCTTAAAATTACAAATTTCGAAAAATGCCTTCTTATCAGTGATTTGTGCTGTAAAACGAATTTACATACCGAATTTCATTTTTTATCCCCCTTTCCCTTTAAATTTCGAAAAATTCCTTCATTTTGCGATTCTAAGCATTTTGAGAGACGTATTATTTTATGGTTTGAGCTCCATCAGTTTTATTGGTACTATTTTTATCCCTTTTTACCTGATTTTACCCCTAAAAAGTACGAATTTTGAAAAATATTTTCTTGGGCGCGTTGAAGCTATAAGAGGAATTTTTGTACAAATTTCAAGATTCTAGTCCCAGACGTTTGGTCATTGCGGTGGTACAATTTATATACCTCTTTATCCCATTTTACCCCTAAAAGTACGAATTACGAAAAATTCCCTTCAAATCTGATCTCTTCGCTGTAAGAGAAATGATTCTAGCTTCAGCCATGTTGTTGGTACCATTTTGTCACTTTTTATACCATTTGTCCCCCCAAAGTTACGAATTTAGCAAATTAAATTTTTGGCGATGTCTTCATGCTGCAAGAGGAATGTCCACACCATTCTAGGCCCAGCCGTTTTGTCATTGCGGTGGTACTATTTTTTATCCCTTTTTACCCAATTTCACCCCCAAAAAGTACGAATTTTGAAAAATATTCTTGATCGCATTCGTGCTATAAAAGTAATGCCCGTTCCAAATTTCAAGATTCTAGGCCCAGCCGTTTTGTCATTACGGTGGTACTATTTTTATCCCTTTTTAACCCTTTTTACCCCATTTTACCCCTTAAAAGTACGAATTTCGAAAAACCCCGTCTTATTACACCTATACACTTCAAGAGAAATGTACACACCAAATTCATGATTCTAGCTCTAGCCGTTTGATCTGGGGAGTGATCAGTCAGTCAGTCATTCAGTAACTCAATCACTCAACTCTTTTATATATAGATAGATGATGAACTTCGGAGTGAAATTGACGCCGCAGCCCTCATTGTTGTAAAAGGGTTTGGACATTTTGGCTGTGAAAACCATCGCCTGCATTAAAGGTATTGATTCATTCTATTTATTTTTCATAACACCTCTTACAATATGTTTTCAAGAAATATTAGTTGTTAGCTGTCACCATGAAAACCACAAAAAATCAATATAGTTACTCTAAGACAAGAATAGAATTTTTTATTTCAGAAACAAATTTTGGATAAAAATGCAACAACAAGAAATTACACGGGAAAAAACATGATTTTTAGAGGTGTTTTCAAGAGCATTTAGCTCACAGATGGCTTGACCCAGTTACGAAATATTTTGCAGATCATCGTTAGACAATCCAATCTTCAATTCTGGGAGGTGACCGCTGCAATTTATTTTCGTGGCCCATCCTACTATTTAATTTCAAGTAAAGCGGTTCAGATGTAGATATAACCAGTTTGAACGAATATATTCACTTCTTCTAAATTGAGTGCAAATCTTATACTAATTATCAATCGATCAGCTTTAAAGCACTTGAAATCACAATCAATGAGAAAATCCACACGAAATTGTCTTTTATATCTATCAAATACTGACACCACAGACATTTAATTTTCTTCTCGATTCTCTCTGGGACCAAAATTGCGACATACGAAACAAAACGTTTTATCCACGTTTTATCCACGTTTTATCCAATGATGTTTTCCTATTATCTTTAGGCCCTCCACTGTAAACTAGGGTTTGCATTTTCCCGTACTTTTTATTTCCCGGGAAACGGGAATTATTTTTTCAATTTCCCGGGATCCCGGGACAGCACGGGAAATCGTCAACATATTGTTTACCATGAGTTAAGTTTATTTTTTCCAATGAAACATTCACTTTTTATTACAGTAAAATTAATATTTATTTCACAATGAACCTGAATACAGAATTCATATATTAAAGTGTAATGCGAGATCAATTCAAACATATTTTCAAGTTTCAAAATTAATGAAGTGTATATTTGAATTAAGAGCAGACATTTATGGCCTCATCAGATATTTCTTATTTTATTGGAAAATGTGGACGCGACGGAGAACGATCGTTCACATTCAACCGATGTAGGCTTAATAGTCAGTAGAGCATTAAATAAAATGTTTAATTTGTCTGTTCTTTGTCCTGGGGGCAAATCACGGGAGTCGATAACGAGAAGTTACGATCGAAATCAATTTTTAATTTCTGTGAAAGAAGTATGCATTTCCAAAAAACGAATAGGATGTAGAGATAATGTTTATTGGAACTAATCTCGTTAGAGTTTGAATAATTTTTGGGAAATTTATGTCCTTTTTAATATAAATAAGAGCGCATTTCTATCGTAACTTTCTCGCTTTCGAATACCGTGAGCCCCCTGCTTCGATGATTTAAAATTCGTTTTAATACAATATTGTTACTTGCGTTTTCTATACTTCATTTATTTTCGGTACAATTTACTTTCTCTGGATTCTAAATTTTTACATATGGAGTTTGACAGGCAAAATCCGAAAAAGTGGATTTTGGATGTATTTCCGGTGTATATCCGCAGCTTAAAAATATTTTGTCATCCAACATTTTTAATTATTATAATGGCAAGAATGTGCGAAGAAATATGTAAAAGTTTCTATTGAATTCCCGCGGGATTCCCGTACGAATTTCCCGGGATACGGGAAATGAAAAATATGCGAATTCCCGGGAATTTTCCCGCGTGAAATCCCGGGATGCAAACTCTACTGTAAACTTAAACTTTTAAAATGTAAACAACCATGATAGAATTTAGTCTAAAGGATTTTGCAAGCAAATGTAAATTTGACCATAATATGATTATTAAGCAAACATAGTATGATCAACCACAATGATAAAATCCGGTCCAACGAGACTTTGCAAACAAATTTTGGAATATTAACAGACAAAGTGTAATATCCTTCAACCACCACACACTTGAGGAGAACAACAATTATCATTATTAGCTTGGAAATTTGTTCGTAACACGCAATTGTATGGACATTAAATATGTTTGTCACACATTTATATAATTTTACAAACGTCTGCATCGCGAAACCTTCTCCACATGCATACGAACTTATTTTCGATTATAAAACACATTAGAGATTGTCGACCAACGAATTTACTTTTTCATGTTCAACCATATATTTTTTGCGTGTATAAGGCTCTAAACTTGACGGTCAGATGGGGTTTGGTCCACACTGTTAGGAACTGGAAGTTCACCCGCAATCCGATACTTGTATCCTATACCGAGCAGAGAAAAGTTGCGGAGTGATTGTTTCGCAATGTTGCGATTCACACGGGCGCCAACATCTACTCGGAAGCCCTAAATTCAAGAACTGTCCACGACATCTCTTTAGCAGGAGGGCAAGAAGTGGTACCAATCAAAGTGCAGCCCGATTCACGTTATTTAATTTTATGCTTTAAATCTAAAAAGGAAAGGACGAATAAAAATGCCATGTGGATAATTATATGTCTGCTTATGTCTATGTCAGTGATAAATAAACCGTTGGTTCGGCAAAATATCTGAATAAATCTTTGAAGAGAATTAAATGATCGAGGTCGAGAAAATAGGGACAACATTTTTTGAGTGTTTGATTTCAATTCCAATTAATAAAACTGGTTTTGTTGCAATACGCGAATATTTTAAACCGCTTTATACTTTTCCACGTAATTGAATTTCTCTTTTCAGTTTCCCGTGAAATGAAAATTGTAATTTTACAACTCATTTTTTGTAACCGAAAATGATGCGGTTTGACATAGAATACCTCATACGTATACTGGCACATACAGTTTCAGCTCGCTGAACAATTACAATCGTGCAGCAACGACATCTCTGCAACCAATCGATACATGACAGGCTCTAGTGATTGCTTAAAACTTATTGTGTGGAGTATCCCCCAACCACTCAATAGCATCGCCCACCGTTCCACCGTACTGTGTGGAGAGGTGAGTGATTCCGTGGAACGAATTGGGGCAGTATATAAATACGAACAGGAAAAAGGGGGACACAAAACCACATTGGTTGTGTGTATGTAGTTGCCGTCGTTGCATGGTCATGTCAGTTACTAATGCGTAAACAAATTAACAATTTTACGCTTCCTTTGAAGCGTTTCCCAACGACGCGAGGCGAGGGAAACAGCGCAACACAATGGAGAAAATAAAACACATTAAAAACATGTAATTCCGGTTGAAACAAACATTCCATAAGAATCGCTACGAATGCTAGACCACAGCTCATGGACACGGACAGTGTAGTTTGGTATAAAGCAATTCAAAATTGCTACATTTTGTGGCAATTCGAATAGAATTGCACTTTAGAATTGGCAAATAAAACCAACACAGAGTTCTAGTCGATAGATAGAGATATAATAATCAGGCCCTGTGGTGTTTAGCAATTATATAATCAAGAGGAATCTAATACCAACGATAGTCCTGAATCTGGAAATCTCCTAGCAGACAATTGACTATCCATACTTAACATATAAATAAGCTCAATCAAGAAGTGCATGTAATATTAAGAGTACTTTTAGACATCGCACAATGGGAAAGGGGGTAAATGGGTGTACATGACAGTTCTTTTATCTTACAGCTATACCATTGGATATTGAGTCCTCTAGTTTAAAATATTTCCAGGAAAACTCTTTGGATAATAAACTCGTGTTGGCCAAAAATGTTCTTTAAGGTAAAATATATTTTTATAGGTTATGTAAAATCGATTTAGAAAAATCGATTCGTAAAAATTTAACTCATCATTTTACCACTCCCAAACTCACACAGTCGCTAAAAAAAGACATCTCAGAGCACTACTTTAAAATTTCAAGAAAATCAATTAATGTTATCATTTCCAAAATCATAATCTATATATATATATAAATCAATGTGTGTCTGTATGTCTGTATGTTGCGTATAGGACGCCAAACCGGTGGACCGATTCGCCTGAACATTTTACTGTATCTATCTTCTGGACAGAGGATGGTTCCTGGATAGTCTACGTCATGATAGGACAAAGGGGGGTGGTACCTCCCACACAAAAAATATTTTAAAACTATCACAACTGTCATACCGATGCACAGAGGGTTGAAATCGCCAAAAATGGAGATTAATTCGGGGAAGTCTTCAGGTCAGGTAATATTTATATTTTTCAATATTTATATCAAAATCAGAAAAAGAAAACACAATTTGAGTACAATTTAGTGGAAAAAAAGTTTTTCCTGGAAAATAAATTAATAATCCGTCCGTGTATATATTCTTGTTATCGAAGTACAAGTCGCAATTATTATCCAATCCCAGGGCTGTTCGCAGGGGGGGGTTTGGGGGTTCAAACCCCCCCAGAGAGGTTTCGAACAAATACTTTTTAAAACCTTCTAGACTTTCTGAAGCAATAAAATATAGAATTTTTAAGGTCTTTTTAAAATAACTCGTCTGAAATGGAAATTTTGCAGTAAAAGCATGAAAAAGCCGAAAATTACGAAATTAATTCCATTTTGACAAACGAAGAAAACTGTTTGATATACATAAACTTATTTCTCTTTGTTCATTTGCAACAACTGAAGACATGTTTACCGCAAACAAACTAATTTTTCCCACAAAATAAATTCAAAAACGATGTTCACGTGTCTAAAATTTCGTTTCTACGAAATCCATTTTTTCTTTGCGTGTAGGTCTCCATTTTAGAATCTACTTTAAAGTTGTGAAACAATAATAAATGAGTTTTAACTCACTTAATATCGTTCTATCAAATTCCATCATTTCGCGTTAATAGCATTTTGGTTCCCAAGTTATCAGGCTAAATAGTGGCTGTAATGTCAAAAATTGTGAAAAGTATCTTTAGAAAAACCCGCGTAACTTTTTATAATATTGAGAATACCAAAATATTTCTTTGGCATGTGGTTGCTGACTTCATGGGGAATATTTGTGTATGAAAAGTTTCAGAATTATGAATGAATATTATAAATATAAGCCCTCGATATGTATGTATGTATGTAATTATGTATTATGGCACCGCACGTTATATTTCAACTAGAAACATTTATGGTGAAAGTGGGTCACATCGCTTTAGATTTACAAATGTTGCTCCAGATTTGACTTTTCCGCTCTAGGATCAAAATTGTTTACCTCATTTTGTTCGCATTTGGCACATAACACTACATTGCATCTACAAACAGCTGTAGTTAAATTCGGTGACATCGGTCCATTGTTTCATAAAGTCGGTATCACCCGACTTTAGTCTTTGCGTACTCGTTATACCCTACACCACTTCGTTTTTTGTGTAGGGATGTTTATAAATTAAGATTTATTGTGCAACTTGGAATTTCATTCTGCTTCTGTGAATGCTTTTTATGATAAATAATTGTTTCATATTAAGTAAATAAAAAGACTTATTTTTCATTACAAAATACCTAAATATTAAGTTTTCGTCATATTTAAAATTACAGTTGTACAATAAAACTTAATGTACAAGCACCCATAAAGAGTGGATATTTTCACAATTTATTTAATAAAATAAATTAGCGCATAAACGCGCAACATGTAATTGCGGAATATTGAAGCTAACACATTGTAATTTAATTAGAAATTCACCATCTGGCGGTATGTTACAGAATTCACATTTAAAATTCCACATATATTTTGAAAATACCTTAAATTTAGACATATTTTCAACAATTTTTTAAAAATATTTCTACACATCTTTCGTTAAAACATTTTTTTGTAAAAATGCTCTAAAATGCTCTAAAATAAAGTGTTACCTTTTTATCAATGGGCAAAAAGATATTAACCTTCAAAATATGTCAATTTGAACTTTTCACAACTGATCGCGTAAATCTCAAAAATTTCCTGAGTTTAAGGTAGTGCAACTGGGAAAGTAAATAACACATGTCATTGATATTTTTGGTAGTGATGTAGAATCTTATATTCTTTAATAGTATAGTAAAAAATTTTTCAAAAAATAAATTTTGATTTTTGAATTAATCTCAATTTTTGGCAATTTCAACCCTCTGTGCGATGGGGGGATTCGCTCGATAATTTTACTGTAGCTAACATCTGGGAAAGGGATGGTTCCAGGATGTACTATGTCATTATACGAAAAAGAGGCGTGGTACCGCCCCACAAACTATATTTTAAAACTATCAAAACACGTTCCGAAGTGCGGATTCTCTTGAAAATTTTATTGTGACTAACTTCTGAACAGAGGATAGTTTCTGAATGGTGACTATACAATGGTCATGATACAAATGGACGCGAGACTGCCCACACCAACTATATATTAAAATTATCACAAAACATGTAACGAATGGCGGATTCTCTTGAAAACTTTACTGTATTTAGCCTGTGGAAAGGGGATGTTTTCTGGCTATAATAGGGGAAGACACGACAAAAGGGCATCACAAAAACTATATTTTAAAACTATAACAAAATACATTGATTCACTTGAATATTTTATTGTAACGAACAGAAGATGACTCTTGACTATAAAAAGGTCATGCTACAAAAAGGGTAAGGGTTTGGTTCTAGAATATAAGAGGACATGGTATGAACAATTGGCGCGTCTCCTCATACTCGAACCAAGCAAGGTGTTCCAGTAGATGGGTATCAAAATGTTTACGCTTCATATGCATTGGACCGTGTTTATACCGTACACCCAAACAATGCAGAATGTTATTATTTGAGAATGTTATTAGTTAACGCGAGAGGACCCACTTCAGCTGACCTGTGGGAAAAATTCAAAGAGGGTATGAGTGAGGACATTTTGCATCATTATCGCTGATAAAAATTTAAGACATATGCCTAGCCATCAGCAACAAAACTTTTAATCAACTTGGAATGGTGGTGCCTGAACGTTCTACCATTGACATTACTGATCGAGATTTGCTAAGAGCACGGCAATTCAATGTTGAAGGCTTGCGTTTGTTTGTCGCAACAAAAGACCTCTATTAATAGCAAAGCAACAAGTGGCCTTTGGCAAAATTATAACTGCAGTAACAAATGACAGTGGCGGCCTTTTTTTCTCGATGCACCAGAAGGCACAGTTAAAACCTTCCTAATCAGTTTGGTATTTGCGCACATCCGCTCTCAAAATGGGATAGCATTATTTTTATTCATTATTGGATAGAGGATGAACGGCACATTCGGCGTTGAAATTGCCATGGAATATGCAATATGTCGATTCTCCAACCTGTAATATTGGCAAAAGTTAAGACATGGCGAAAATGCTCAACACATGTAAGCTAATTGTGTGGGATGACTGCACCATGGCACATAAGAAATCCCTACAAGCGCTTAATCGGACACTTCTAGATTTAATATCAAATACACAACCATTCGGTGGAACACTTAATTTACTAGCTGGAGACTGCCGACAGACCCTTCCACAAATTCCAAAATCAGCACCCGCATCTCTGGCTATATGTACAAAAAATTAATCTAACCACCAATATGCGTGTACATCTGCATCACAATGACTCAGCAGCTATATTTTCGAAACATCTACTGGATGTTGGTAATGGAAAAGTATCAGTTGATGCAGTGAAAAGGAGTATTAGACTTTCAAAAAATTCATTCAGGAATCAATTCTGCAATTAATCGAGAAAGTCTTCAAACAAATTTCCACAAACTATGGAAACAAAGAGTGGTTTTACGTCCGAGCTATATTGGCTGCAAAAATATAACGATTAATGCAATCAATAATTTAATTCTGGAACAAATTTCTAGGTGATTGCACACATTACAAATCGATAGACAGTATCATGAATGCGGATGAAGTTGTCAACTATCGAATTGAATTTCTAAATTCTTTGGACCTTCCAGGAATTCCGCCGCAAATGTTATCTCTTAAAATTGGTTCACCTATAATTCTCCTAAGGAATGTTAGTCCTCCTCGATTGTGCATTTGTACTAGAATTTCTCTAAAGAGACTAATGTCCAACGTCATTGAAGCCACGATTTTAAATGGCAAATCAAAAGGAAAATATGTCCTTAACAACGCATTATGATGATTCCCACCGATATACCATCCGATTTCAAACAACTACAGTTTCTGATTCGCCTAGTTTTTTCAATGCACAGGGACAATCATTTGAAGTTTGTGGTACGTTGCCCCAATTGCCAAAAACATTGAATTGGAGGATTCTGTTTCTAGAGAAAATTATATTGACAACCGCAGACTATCGCCTCAGAATCTTCAGTTAATACCAGATTAGTTTTTGCAATGATACTGGGAAGTGGGGACAAATTACACGGCCTACTCCACCCAATAAACTAAATGAATTAGAATAAAATTAATTTTTGTGGAAAACATCACGACATTTAAATTAAGTACTATCAAATGTTTCGAGTTGCAGAACGACAAAATGTATGTATGTATCTGTATAGCAAAAACGTGCACCATAAAGTAATTCTTATTTGTAGGGTGTGAAATTGGTAAAAAAGGATAAAAATGGTACCTATTATTTGACAACAGCTGGAAACACGAAATTTTGTATGTACATTCCCATAATTCAGTATATATTTCGTATGCTTTGCTGAGGATAAATAATAAAGTGAAGGAATTGTTACTTATGATTTCCGACATAAAAATTTCATATTTCTTACTGTTTCATGAAAAACCGGAATGAAACCGGTCGAACCCGGTTTTTCGAAAAAACAAAACCAAAACCGGGCAACCGGTTTCTTCAAAATTACGGTTTTCGAAAAACCCGACATCATAGAAAAACTGGGTTTTGATCACTCTACTTGCAGGTAATATAGCGATTACCGTTGCTCAAAGCAGTACGTGGTTTGAATTTTACAGTGGTCCTAAATTTGTGTTCTTGGGGGGTTTTCGTGAGTAAATCATAACTTTGTATGGTGTTATCACATTTTAACGATATTGGTATGATCTGAGATCATTTTTTTATTCAAATTCTAAGACTATCTAACCATGACCGTCTGTCTGTCTACTGCAGGTCACAAACTAGGCGGAATAAATTTTGCATCAACGTGTGTTATTGTCCTGCAACGGTTGGTTGGTATTGCAATTTCCAAATTAATCAAGGATTAAAGATTTTCCCCATAGAAGGACTAAAGGAAGGTCGAGTAAAAACGTTGTTTTTCAGCGTAATCTCCTGAATTATAAGAGCTAGATAGATGAAACTTGGCCTGAAAGACATTGGTATAGAAATAAATTGATTTTGGGAGAAGTGGGCAGAGCTCTTTTTTAAAAAACTTTATATCGATCAAAGTACTTGGATAATCTCAATAAAATTCAACACATTCAATTTTATTGACACCAAGAACATCACAGCTGAATTTAAAATAAATCGGTTCAGATTTGGATAAAGCTCCCATATATAAGTTACCTCATATTGTTTAAGGAAAATTAGTTTGTATACATTTGAACAAAGAAAGAATTGAAAATCACTTTAAACAAATGATACTACGCATTAAAATAAGTTATGCGTAAACCATCCTTGAAATATTCGTCGGAGACCCCATAATGTATATGTATATTCTGTGTCGTGGTAAAATTCAATTCGAACGAAATGAGCTAGGAGGTTCAAATTTTCCGCAAATCTTTCTTATGGTTGCAGATCGCTTGGGATTGAAAAAGGGCGAAAACGGCCCAGAGGAAAATTTTTTCCCCTAACATGGACTGAAAATACCCCCTAATATTTAGATTTTTTTGCAACTTTTTTTGAAAATTTCTGCTTTTTATATACTTGAAATTTTTTGCGCAATTCAAAACACTTGCTTGAAAGTGTCAATGCACACTGGTCCCATATCCAATTTTTATGGCATAAAGTCGAATAATAAAGATACAGTCTTGTAATTATGTACATTTGCTAGACATAACATTCTTAAAAAATAAAATTGGGCCAATCGGACCACACCCACTATCACCTCCCATATAAACTCAATATATAACCACCATAATTATAACCCTGTATTAGTGAAGGATGGCCAAAAACAAAATTTTATGAAAACTTAAAATAATGAAACTTATTACGCTTTGACGAACAATGTTTTTCTGAACAAAAAGCAAAAGATAGCATACAAATATTCTACTTGACACTACATTATTTCATGAAATAATATAAAATGTCTACATATGTACGGAAAATTGAATGACGTTGTATACCATTTTAAAGGTACTTACAATACCTTTAAAATGAGATGTTGATGGGTCTCATACACAAATCTGATTCAGAGATATGATTAAATATGTGTACTATGGCTAATCGAAATTGTGATAAAATAAAGTGGCAATTGTACGAGTTTGCCGAATAATGCTGACGAGATATTAAATCTACCATAACACTCAGACGAACACTTTCACATTTTCACTTTGAGTCAAGTTGAGTCCTACATATAACTTTTGGTCCACAATATTTTTAGGTCATGCTCAATACGAATCACAAAATTACTACTTATGCCGGCCTTCAATTTCAATAATATAGTCACTTCATTATTTTCTTTTTACGCCTTAATTTTAAGTATTTTGTTTAACTGCTTTAAACCCGAATTAATTCCACAACGGCAAAATTTAATTGCCTCTCAGGCTTGCGGTGTTGCCACCTATATAGGAGAAAACTCCTATATATTTTCTTGATCGCTTGGAGTGTTGCCATTAAGAAAATATATACAAATTTAACAATTTCCAATTTATTTTTTTTTTTTTGAATTTCTGCCAAAAAATATGGATTTGGGACCATAGTGCAATGGCAAAATCATCATTGAAATGTCGACCTTCTGTATTATATTCCCCGTCGATTTTTCCAGTTCACTGTATGAAAAATCAAACTCACGCGGAAGGTGTTCCTAATCAAATCCACTTAAGCGAACGTGCACAAACTTCCACTGGCGTAATCTGAATTAGATCGTATCATTAATTTGAATATTTATGCCAGCAAACGATACAATAATCACTGAGGACATTTTTCTCATTCCAGGTCTGCTTAAACATTTGAAATGACTTTTCAACAATTCACACGACGCTCACAAATAAACTAATTGAAATATGATCAGGAAAATGTTTGTCGGGTCAGCTAGTAATATAATATAATAACTACTGTGCTTATTATAACGATTATTCAGTATACTTTAGAAATATAGCAATGCAATTATATAGTAATTATTATTAAGTTATATCATTTAGCCGAAAACTAATGGACTTTTGCGACGATGTGTATTTTGTGATTTCCGCTCTTTTGCATTTCATGTGGAGATTTGCTCTTAAGTGGTCAGACTTTGATTACATTGGGCAAATTTTTATTTGCTGGCAAATAATTTTGTTTGTCCAAAATATGCCGATTTGTTGTTGGCTCTTCACAAATATTTTACGAACAGACTGTGGCAAATAAATATTTGATGTTTTGCGTAATGATGTAGAAAACATTTCGTGAAATACGATATAGGTGGCATGTAGAAGTCAAAAAGAAGTTAAAACCTGTTAAAAGTATAATACTGACGGGGATACCAGATATACATATATACTTAAGTCTCCCCGTATCACTTTTTGAATCGATTTAGCAATGTCCGTCTGTCTGTCCGTCCATCTATTCTTGTAATCACGATGCAGGTCGCAATTGTTAGCCGGGACCAAATGAAACTTTTCACATCGAAGTTTTTCGGGATAAGGACGAACGCTATTTAATTTAAAAATCGGTTCAGATTTAGATATAGCCCCCATACGAATTTCACTCCCGATTTGACTCTTTTCTGCTCTAGAAACCACATATTTTAACAGATTGTCTTCAAATTTGGCAAAATATCTTACATTTCCAATAGAAATACCCATGGTGAAAATGGGTCAGATCGGTTCACATTTATATATAGCTCCCACACAAATTTCATTCCCGATTTAACTTTTTCCGCCCAGAAACCACGTATTTTCACCGAATTTCTTTAAATTGAGCATAACACGTTATACTGGAATTGGAAGAACCTATTGTGAAAGTAGGTCACGCCATTACATGTTTGGATATAGCCCCGATAAATATATATTCTTCTCGATTTGACAAATTGGTCAGTCTATGATTAGGAAACATATCCCAAACATTTACCAAATTGTGTTCGGATAGAAAGAGGAGTGTATCATATAGTCGGCCCCGCCAGACTTCAGGCTTTCCTTACTTGTTTTTTATTATTTTTGTAAATAAACAATGTTTAATTTTGTATAAATTTAACAATTTAAACATTTTTGCTTAAAAATACAAACCTACTTTTTACAGTGGGTCAAACAGTTATTTTTTGGTCGAAGGGAGCATTATAATAGTGAAAAAAGTGTTGTAAGTTAATGTCTGAGATAATTCTTATTGTCAGAATTTTATGAGGATCATATTCGTCTCTAGCTCCTCGCTTTATGGGTCAAATTGACCATTTTTTCTAGAATATAATAAATAATAAAAATGAAATGATGTTCGTTGGTAATTGCATCACTTGAGAACGGCTGAATAGATTTGGCTGATCTTTGTCACAAACTGTTCGTGGTAGTCCGAACTGGGTTTTAAGATCAAAAAACTTTTGGACAGTTGACCGTAAAATAGTTATATTTTTTAAGAAACTGTAAGTGCCTTTTTCTATAGAATTTTTGAATGAACTAATGGCTATAAGACTCAATTAAAGCAAAAAATATGGAAATTTTTTTATGTTATGTTCGTTATGATTCTGGACACAAAAATTCAGATAATTATAAAGAAAAGTTAGAAAATTGGGACGAAATGCAAAATCTTTATATTTTATGCACTTTTTGTCAGAACTGACAAAAGGAACGAAATATTGTGTTGATTCCTTTTTGTTTGGTTCATATTTCCTGTTCGTTATCAGTCATCAATTAAACAGGAAAATTCAGTTACACATATTTCATGTATTTTCGCCGATTCGTGAACCAAATACAAAGAGGACATTTCAGAAAATTCACAATAGGCATTGAATGAAGACATGCGATTAATATTATCCCAAATAGGAATGACAGCGCCACACTATGCAGTGTAAAAACAATATGAATACGATGCATTGCGAGAATTAGATGCTTATGGAACACGTGGCTTATGAACGATTGAACTAAAGTGATTTTCTTCTTGCGAGCTCTCGGTGAAACCGGAAAATCCTTTTTGATAGTACCAATTTTGGCAAAAATTCGCTCTCAAAATTAAAACGATGCTTGCTTCATCAGGAATTTCAGCTGCGTTATTTGAAGACTGGCGAAATGCAATTAACGAAAACGCATAATGCAACCTTTCAAAGATCTGAGGTAGTCATCGGTAGTCAAAACGTTGATCGGTCCGGAGGAGTGTGCTATGGCGCACTGTTCGTTCCATGATTCTGTTGGAAGGCAATCTCCAGCTGACCAACAGAATCATGTGTCGTGAAACAGCCAATCTGGAGTTTTTCAAGACAATTGCTGTGCATTCGCTATATGAAAAGTGCTCTTGATATGAGCGAATATGGTATATATGGCTGCGAAAAACATTGAATTGGAGAATTCTGTTTCTAGAGAAAACGCAGGCTATCGCCTCAGAATCTTCAGTTAATAACAGATTATTTTTTGCGATGACGCTGGGAAGTGGGGAAATTAACGAACAGTATATTGACTTTTCCTAAAAGAATCACGAGAGCACACTCCGCTGTTAAATTGGCAATACATCACTCATGAATGTTTTGAACGAAGGAATTATTATCCTCTGAACGATCACGTTGTAACCATAAGATAATTTTGATCGTGTGGATTTTGGCTACGATTCTCTCGCTGAATTTAGTTTTACCGTCTTCATCTGCACATCTGAAATTCAACTAAGGTGTTGAAAAAGGTCGAACAGCTCATTCAGCAATCAAATTGCAGCTGAATAAGAATATTACAGAACTTCCAACGTGCAAACTGTCGAAAGACTGTGTCGGTGATCATGGTTGTGCAGTAACTTAAATTGATCGCTCGGAATGAATAACGATGTCTCAAATAAAGTCTTTTGACTAATTAGACCGAATAATGACTAGGCAGGCAATTTGTATTCAAAATATATTTTGCGAGGATGAAGGAGATTGAATAACGACTACACAAATGATTCTCACGATATCAATATTAAAAAACCGATATAACCAATATTATGTTTGCATACGTTGCTTAGATTAAAATACAAATTGCATAAAAATCCGCTGTATATTAATGTTTGTTTTTATTTTTTACCAAACACTACCAGTGATTTCACGGCCTACTCCACCCAATAAACTAAATGAATGCTCGAATACTTCCTTTTGTAGAAAACATCACGACATTCAAATTAAGTGCTATCGAGAGTTTCGAGTTGCAGAACGACGAGTCTGCACAACTATATTCAAAACAGTTGCTTGAAAGTGTCCGTTGCAAAATAGCCTTAGAAATGACGACCTTCTGTATTATATTCTGCATTATTTTCCAGTTCACCGTTTGAAAAATCAAACTCATGAAACATTGTTCAAAATCCACTTAGGCGAACGTGCAGATATTTCCATTGGCGTAATCTGAATTAAATATCCATTATCGTATCAGTAAATTGAATATCTGTACCAGCAAACGTTAATCTATACAATAATCACTGAGAACAAAATATTTCTCATTCCAGGTTTGCCTAAACATTTGAAGTAGCTTTTCAAAAATGCACACGACAATCACAAACTAATTGAAATATGGGCAGGAAAATGTTTGTCGGGTCAGCTGGATTAATATAAATTTGCATTATATATTCATTCATACTAAATGAATATTTTGCTAAGTTTCCTATTGTCAGTTCTACCGAACAAATGGTTTACTTTAGTTATTCATCACTCACTGAGAACCAGAAGGTCCTCCGTTCAATCCCCGGTAGTGCCGGATTTTTAAAACAAAACTGTAAACTAGTGAAAAAGTGGATCCTTTGCAACCACTTTAAAATAACTTTTAAGTCTACCAAAAAAAAAACAACTCCATGTTAAATTCATTGGTTAATATCCTAATTTTCAATGATATATACCCTCCATTTTGTGGAGTGAGGGTATGTTATATAAGTTCTGTTTTGAAACCCATAAGGAGGCCAACATATCAGCATATTTGTGTTGTTTCGATAGTAGTTGATAAATTTGTTCCCATATATTTAGTGCTTTAAATTTTATCTTTTTTGCAGAGTCATTGTGAAGTGCGTGTCTCACACAAATCGAAATGCCTTTTAAAGACACGTAGTAACATTCTCCTCTGCGTTCTTCCAAAGTTTTAAATTTGCTTACTAAATATATCATTAACATTTTTGGTCAATCACTTTCTTTAAATACATCCTGGGGATTGCGAGCCCTAGCTGATGTTTCGTTTTGCAATTCATTCCCATTACAAAGCATGTTAAAAATATAAACGACCATTGTCACAAACATCCATCTAACTGTCGTTGGTCCCAGACTCCATTATTTCCATGCTCACTGTGTTACAAAGAAACCTTCCGAATTTCCAGTGAAATGTGCTGAAGCCAAACATGCTGTGATTGGTACCTGGCAGTGCGCAAATATCCCCAAGGACAACATGGCATAATTAAGTGTTGTCGTGATTTGAGAATTGAGCAAACACAACGACAGACACATCCTATTGGGAAAATGGAAAATGGCAAATAATGGATTGAATGGCCTCTGTGGCACTAAAGCCAGCACTTTGTTCCGTTGTCGTTGTTTACAGGTCCATAATGAGCGGTCAGCACTGTCCAAATGGCAATCTAATCAGAGATCAAATTGTAATTGTCAACGGCGCCAATACGGGAATCGGTTATGAAATTGCCGAAGCACTCGATGGATGTTGTAAAATATTCGCCAGTCGCAATGTGGCTGCTGCAATTGAGAACTAGTGAACTAAGCTGTCGTGTAGTGGAGGAAGGCGCCCAAAAGATGTCAACGTGAACAGTTCTGACACGGTTGCGGGGGCAATCACAATGAAGACGACGATGGTGGCACCATATTCCTCACCGATGCTAGTTATTTGGATTTAGCTTCGTTTGACAACATACACCGTTTTGTACACGCAGTAATGACGGAATTTGAAGGTATCAACAATGCCGGCATCACATTCACCAATACTGCTGGTGGTTTTGAGCAGCACCTGCAAGTCAATTATATACTTGAATAAATTCAAAAATGGTTGCCTCATCAATGTCTCAGCCCGATGATGATGTTTGTGTGTGCGTACGTGGTCTGCCAAATGTCATCCACGCGGGCTTATTCGCATTCCTAATTGGCAGTAATGCTGGTAACGCGATGGTTTTTAAAGGAATATACAGAGGTAAGTGCATTAGGCATGAGATGCAATTTAATTGCACAGTGTGGCAAGTGGCAATTCCGATTTGGGAGAGTTTGTCAATTGTTGACTTTACTGTTTATTTCGAAATCCTGTGTTTAAGAAAATGTTAACAAATTATGCCCAGTTCACCAAACCAACCAACAGATCATTATTTTTCAATCTCTCCAGGGTACGATATATGAGGTACCTATTTTTTTATTTTTATACCCTCCACCTCCAGGATGGGGGTATACTAACTCTGTCATTCCGTTTGTAACACCTTGAAATATCGACCTGAGTCCCTATAAAGTATATATATTCTTGATCGTCATAAAATTCTAAGACGATCTAGCCATGTCCGTCCGTCCATCTGTCCGTCTGTTGAAAGCACGCTAGCATCTAAACGAAAAGAGCTACGACGTTCAAATTTTCCATAAATGCGTCTTATAGTCGTAGATCGGTTGGGATTGAAATGGGTCGAAATCGGCCCAAAGGCAACCTTTTTTCCCTCACAAGGACTAAAAATACCCATAATAATCCCTAATATTTTAGCGTATTTAAGCATGTTTTTTGAATATGTCTGTTTATATTTGCTTGGTATTTGGTATGCGCATTCCCCTTATAGAAAAAACGTGCACCATAAAGTGATTCTTATTTGTTGGGGGTGAAATGGGGCAAAAAATGGATACAAATGGTACATATTAAACGACAACAGCTAGAAACACGAAATTCGGTGTGTACATTCCTCTAATTGAGTAGATACATAATATAAAGGTATTTTTTTCCAAATTCGTACTTTTAAGGGGTAAAATAGGAATAGAGGGATAAAAATGGTACCAACCAAACGGCTGTACCTAGAATAATGAAATTCGGAGTATACATTCCTCTGATTGTATAGATAAGTAAAATACACGGATTTTTCAAAATTCGTACTTTTTGGGGTTAAAATGAAAAAAGGGGATACAAATAGTACCAATCTAATGACCGCAGCTAGAGTCATGAAATTCGGAGTATACATTCCTCTGAATAAATAAACTGATTTTTCGAAATTCGTACTTTTTGGGGTTAAAATGAAAAAAGGGTATAAAAATAGTACCAATGAAATGACCGCAGCTAGAGTCATGAAATTCGAAGTATACATTCCTCTGACGTAGACACGGAAAATATACGAATTTTTCAAAATTAGTACTTTCAAGGAATACAATGGTACAGAGGGATAAAAATAGTACCAACTAAACGACGACAGCTAAAATGATAAAATTCTAATTGCGTAGAAACGTCAAGGGGGTAAAAATCGTACCAACCAAATGGACGCAGCTGGAATCATGGAATTCGGTGTATACATTCCTCTGACTGTATAGACACGCAAAATAATTTTTTTCCAAATTCGTAATTTTTCTTTTACGGCAAAAATTGGTTGAAACATGAAGTTAGGTTATTTTGCACTATGTACGTCTGATAATGGATCTTCAAAATTTGTTCTTTTGGAATTCAAATAGAATGGAAATACAATCAACTGTAGCACCCACTATCTACCAATATTTATGGCCTTGAAAATATATTTGAAAATATAAATATAAGAATATATATTTTTTGAATTGACGTATTGGTATCATTACCTTATAAGCGTGGTTTGAAATAATTAAAATATTATATTTATTTATAAAATTAATTTTTCAATATTTGTATTTGTTTTGGTTTGGCTATATTAAACAAATTATATTTTGCTGTAATATTACTGCACTTCTACGAAAACCGACAACCTCTGTGGAATGCATTCCATGGTGGAGGGTATATAAAGTTCGGCCCGCCCGAACTTAACGCCGTTTTTACTTGTTTTTTTTATTTTTTTATTATTTCATATTAACCAATGTGATTTTAAATTCGATAAATTGTTTGCCTCAGCGCCTCTAGGGCATTATTGAGGCTAGTCGGGAACACATTATTCAGCAAATATCAGATTAACATATTTAAATATAATAATACAATCTATTTTTCACATAAGAAGCATTTCGATATTCTGCAGCAGAAATTCTTTTAATTTGTTTTTAAAAAGTGATAAGTTTAAGAATTGTGGTAAAATGTTAAATTCAACGCTACCTATACGTTCAATTCTCTGTCTGGTTGTTTCTAGGCGACATCGGGTTACTCTTAATTGAGAATTGTTCCTTGTATTCTAGTTGTGCTGAATTCTATTGAGGTTGATAGTGTGATGTCCGACATTGTTCAATACCTTGACGACGTATACCAGCAACTTCATTTTGTATAAACCATACACAGGTGAAACATGTTTTGCTACATCCCTATATAGTAGTAACGTTGGATACAAATGTGGGAGATTATAAATTGTTTTCAATGATTTATTCTGTAGAATTTGTAGAGATTTCAGATCTGAATTCTTCTTATATCCATATATAAGGGCCATATAATTAAGATGACTTTGAATTAATGCCTGAGAAGTTAAGTTTTTGCATGTTTCATTTAACTTAAATTTCATCTTATACAAAATTCCAATGACTGGAGTTATTTTTGTTCGCAGTTGATCAATATAAAGTTTCCAACTTAAGTTATTTTGCAGATGTATTCCTAAGTACTTCATACTAGTCACTACCGAAATTTGTTTCCCATCAACGAAAATTTTACACGAGTTGATCCTGGTCTAAATCTTATGAACTTGGTTTTATTTGCATTCAGTATCAATTTGTTCAATCTCGAAAATTCTGCTATTAAGGCTGTATCTCTTTCAATTAATATTTTTAGCATTGTTATATAATTTTCCTTGTAGTCCGAGGTTGTTTATGTCATTTAGATACATTTTAAACAAGAGCGGTCCCAGAACACTGCCTTGGGTAACACCGCACAACACAGCTTCCATAGTGCTCGTACTGGAATTTATCTGAACATAATGTTTCCGGTTTCTCAAATAGTCTTGAAAAAGCTGCAGCTCTTTTCCCTTTACACCATAGTAAGATAGCTTTTGAGAAATCCTAAAAAAACACCACCAACTCCAGAGAATCCTCGATCAAGACCATCACAAATACAATTCACAACATTTACTACAGCTTCTTCAGTTCCACATCCATTTCTGAACCCGTATCGATTTTCAAATAGTAAATTCTCATTTTCGAAATACGATGACAGTTGTGAATGTATAACTTTTTCAAAAATTTTATCAACGATTGAAAGTAACGAAATGGGTCTAAACTTCACCAAAGTATTTGCATGCATTTCTTTAGGAATTGACACAATCTTATGCGTCTTTAAAATTTCTGGGAAAGTGGAAGTGAATATTGTTGAATTTAAAATGTTGGTCAAATGCGGAGTCAACTCTTCTACACATTCAACAAATGTTGTTGAGGAAATTCCATCACTGCCAGTGCTTGTAGATGTATCCATACATGTTATTATGTTACGAGTTTCAGTATTTGTAACACTTGAAAATATAAAACGATTCGAATATTTTCGTAGAGTTCTTAGTAAATTGTAAATTTAACTTGGACGATTTCAATTGTCAACATTGATTTCAGTATTTACGTGTAAATGAATTTTGTAAAAAAATGAAATTTGTTAAAAACTTTTGTACCGCTCAGTTTTTCACGTTTACGCAGTCAGACGAGTGCAAATACTGAATATCATAATTTTAGCTTTAGCGACTCGATTAATGCCAAATTTAATCCTATTTAGAACCATCTCTTTATTTTTCGCGTCTACGCAGTCAAAGAAATGTACACACCGAATTTCATTATTATAGCTGCAGCCGCTCGGTTTGTACCATTTTCATTTTCCATTCAGCTCATTGTCCGCTTAAAAGTACAAATTTCGAAAGCAACCCCTTTTTGATTCGCATCTTCACAGTCAGATGAATGTATGCACCGAAGTTCATGATTTCAACTTCTGCTGTTTGGTTGGTACCATTTTTATCCATCTTTTCCAATTGTATCCCATAAAAGTGTGAATTTTGAAATATCCATCTATTTTACGTATCTACGCAATTAGAGGGATGTACATTCAAAATTTCATGTTTCTAGTTGTTGTCCCATTTCGCCCGCTAAAACCTGATTTTAGACTACAAGAGGAATGTACGCAAAAAATTTAAGTGCATATAAAGCAGAAATTAAAATATTAGTTTAAATACTTAAGTTTAATTTTACCTCTGGGCCGATGTAGGATACACTTTCAATCCCAACCGATCAGTAACCAAAGACACATTTATGGAAATTTGAACCTCCATTTCGTTCGGCAACTAGCGTGCTTTCAACAGACAGACAGGCATGGCTAGATCGTCTTAGAATTTTACCACGACCCAGAATATATATGCCTTATTGGGTCTCCGATGAATATTTCAAGGTGTTACAAACGGTATGACAAAGTGAATGTACCCCCATCCTGGAGGGTCACCTTCGATAGGGTCACCCAATAAATATGATATAAATTTACGAATCAGATTTAATAAAAAGCTCAATAATTCTAAATGGAATTCTTCTCGAAGAAGGCTTTAAGCAAACCATAAAATGTTCCGAAAAGACGTCAGTAGCACGAAAAAATCATACTAGAAAACTGTCATTTCGAATACTATTTGAATAAATGGAACTGAATTAAAATTAAAGAAAAATAAGATATTATTTTTATATTTTTTCTGTACTCTCTCTTTTATAAATTCGATTTTTTCAAAACCAATTTTCCTAAAAATTAAATTAAGATGGGAAGCTAACTTTGCTGTTGCTATTATTTCTCTTATATTTGGTTCATAAACTTATGCTGGATTTTTTTAGATATAACCCATTAAATTTGCTGCATAAAATTTTCAGAGCACATGGAGAACACAGAATCAATTTAGAATGTCAAGACCAAAATTAAAATTAATAAAATTTTTGTAACACGTAAATTGTCATAGATTATAAAATAAACAAGGTATATAACTTTGAAATCGGTTAAACCCATTGGGAAATACAAGGATTGGATTCTCAGCAGGATACTAAATTGTTTGTGGAAATTGTAATGTCTATAACTCTGCAAATAAAATTTTAAAATATGCAAAATATTTTTTAAAGAAGAGATTTTCAGAAAAATCGGAGCGATGTGATTTGGCCGGTTTGCCATGGAATGACTCATGGGTAATCATATTTAGATATAATATCGGCTAGCGCCAAATTTCAGATTTCTACGATAATTCATTCCAGTTTTGGCCACTCCTTGCATGAAACCGCGACACTGTGCGCCGGTAAGATATGGTATTTAAGTGGTCCAAGATTTTATATAAATCATATCTTTCCTAAAATTTATTTATTGATTTATTCGTTATAAGATATACAAATTTAAGAATTGGGTTAAGAAATAAGAACTGCTGATTTGCAAAGTTATTACCTTATCTCAGCAAGAGAAAATTGTAGTTTATACAGTATTAGTGTACTCGGCAAATGCTTTTGTGATCGCTTAATATAGAAAAGACATAGATCGATTTTTTCAAAACCAAGTGTTTTATGATAGACTATTCTCAGATATAACTTCCTTACAAAATATAATTAAATTTATAGTCTGTTTTATTCAGGTCTTATTAAGTCCTTTCCCCTGTAGCCACGGAAAATCTAGTTACGCCCTTTTCACATTTTTATGGTCAGAATTTGACGTGCGATCTTAAAACACAATATTGTAAACTAATTCAAATTATATTACTTTAACAGATTTAACAATGCCCTTGGTTTGCAATGTCTTTGGCAATTTTATTTGACGCATAACAAATTTAAAATTTGTATGCCCTCCTGTGTCATTCCGTTTTGTAACACCTTGATCGTCATAAAATTCTAAGACGATCTAGCCATGTCTGTCCATACGTCCGTCCGTCTGTTGAAAGCACGCTAAACGAAAAAAGCCAGGACGTCCAAAATTTCCCAGAATACGTATAAAAGTTGTAGATTGGTTGGGATTGAAAGTGAGCGAAATCGGCCCAGAGGGAAAAATTTTTTCTCACAAGGACTGAAAATACTCCATAATATTTCGCATGTTTTTTTGAAGATGTCTGCTTATATTTGCTTGATATTTGGTATGTGCATTCCCCTTGCAGCAAAAACGTGCACCATAAAGTGATTTTTACTTATTTGGGGGTGAAATGGGGCAAAAAGAGATAAAACTTGATAGGTACCATTTACGACAACAGATAGGAACACGAAAATCGGTGTGTATATTCATCTAATTTAGTGGATATATTTTTTCCCAAAATCGTACTTTTAAGGGATAAAATGGGAATAGAGGGATAAAAATGGTACCAATCAAACGGCCACACATAGAATAATGAAAGTCGGTCTACATATTCCTCTGATTGCGTAGACACGTAAAATAAAGGAATTTTTCGAAATTCTTACTTTTAAGCTGTAAAGTGGAAAAGGGGAATAAAAATTGTACCAACCAATGAGTCATGAAATTCTGAGTATTCTGACTGCGTAGGCACGAAAAATAAAATAGTTTTTGCAAATTCGTACTTTCAAGGGTTACAATAAGAGCAGAGGGATAAAATTGGAACCATCTAAACGGCTACAGCTAGAATGCCGAAATTCGGCATGTACACTAGAGCGTACCAGGTTACAAGTAAAAAAGAAAAAGTTCGCCGTACACCTTCGAATATGAAGTATTATTGAAAGGTAGTTTCAAAAATTTTTTTTTATTTTTTTATGCCGAACGTAGGGGTCGCGCTTTTACATTTTTCTATATAACTTCTGCATTTATAAACGGATTTTAAAGTGTGATACATCGATGTTTTTGTCTCGACGAGGCCGATTTTTTTGTCCTTGAAGTCATTGAGCTCAGAAATATAAATAGATTTTCTATGAGTTGTGAAAGTAATATATTCGAAGTTCAGCTATTCGATCATGTAGCTTCTTCGTACGAAGGACATTTTTGTTTTCGGTAATAGAAAGGAGGAGAACCAGACTCGACCATACACATATACGCATTTCATTTTCCTGTGCAGGGACAAATCATCAGTGATCCTTCTGTATTATGCGCACGTATGCGGCTACTTGGTGGAGGGCTTTTATCAAATTCATCGCTAATTTCGACATGAGCATCGGTCTCAACGACAGAAGCGTCTTCTGGATAATATGATACGTCGTCATCATCATTGCCGCCTTCTACGCCCAGCTGGTCGTTATCCTCATCTGTTAATTCTTCCAAAAAAATTAACAAACCGTGCGTCTTTCATGTCTTTCATTTTCCGTAATTCTCTGGTACCGTTTAAGTCACGCAGCACCATATCCACAACATCCCAACCCGAATCTGACAAGTTTCTATGGTAAACAATTCTGAAATTTTTGTCTGGATATTATGAATCAAGCTACAGCAAAAGCATTGTGTGGGTCAACAAAGTTGTAGATTATAAATCAATTTTTGTACAGGAGTGTTATTTATGACTTCACAGAATTAGACACTTCTCACTTCCCACGAAAATTAAATAAAAAATGTCAGGTGAAGTGGAAAATGGATTTTGTACGCGAGCACCAGAAGAACAATAACAAATGAATTGGACAATTGAAAATGAATTGGTATAAATTCAGCACCCACTGTAATCGGCTGAAAACATTTTCTCTTGGAATACATGCAGTACCAGATTCCTAAACTTGTAGGTAAAATGTGTTATCATGTAAAAATCAACAAGTAAAAACGGCATTAAGTTCGGCCGGGCCGAACTTTATATACACTCCAACATGGATTCCATTCCACAGAGGATGTCGATTTTCGTAGAAGTGCAGTAATATTACAGGAAAATATAATTTTTTTAATATAACCAAACCAAAACAAATACAAATATTGAAAAAATAATATTATAAATAAATATAATATTTTAATTATTTCAAACCTCGCTTATAAGGCAATGCTACCAATATATATATTTTCAAAAAGTTTAAATACCATAAATATTGGTATATAGTGGGTTCTACAGTTGGTTGTATTTCCATTCTATTTTAATTCCAAAAGTACAAATTTTTAAAAACCATTATCAGACGTACATAGTGCAAAATAACCTAACTTCATGATTTAACCAATTTTTGCCGTAAAAGAAAAAGTACGAATTTCGATAAAACTGTTTATTTTGCGTGTCTATGCAGTCAGAGGAATGTATACACCGAATTCCATGATTCCAGCTGCGGCCATTTGGTTGGTACCATTTTTACCCCCTTAAGAGTACGACTATCTAAAATCTCTTTATTTGGCGTTTCTACTCAATTAGAATTTTATCATTCTATCTGTAGTCTTATTGTTGGTACTATTTTTATCCCTCTGTACCATTGTATCCCTTGAAAGTAGTAATTTAGAAAAATCCGTTTATTTTCAGAGGAATATATACTCCGAATTTCATGACTCTAGCTGCGGTCATTTGGTTGGTACTATTTGTACCGCCTTTTTCATTCTAACCCCAAAATTACGAATTTCAAAAATTCCGTTTATTTTACGTGACTACGCTATGTATACACCGAATTTCATTATTCTAGGTGTAGCCATTTGGTTGGTACCATTTTTATCACTCTGTACCCATTGTATCCCTTGAAAGTACGAATTTGGAAAAAAACCTTTAATTTTCCATGTCTTCGTAGTCAAAGGAATGTATACTCCGAATTTCATGACTCTAGCTGCGATCATTTGGTTGGTACTATTTTTATCACCTTTTTCTAGTTAGACCCCAAAACGTACGAATTTCGAAAAATCCGTTTATTTCCCGTGTCTATACAGTCAGAGGAATGTATACTCCAAATTTCATGACTCTAGCTGCGGTCATTTGATTGGTACTATTTTTATCCCCTTTTTTCATTCTAACCCCAAAAAGTACGAATTTTGATCAAGTAAGTACAAGGAGACATATTAAAAAAAAATGCCTAATCACAAAATTTTAGGGATTTTTATGGGTATTTTTAGTCCTTGTGAGGGAAAATTTTTCCCCTTTTGGGCCGATTTCGCTCCGTTTCAATCCCAACCGATCTACGACTATAGGACGCATTTATGGAAAATTTGAACGTTCTAGCTCCTTTCGTTTAGATGCTAGCGTGCTTTCAACAGACGGACGGACGGACGGACGGACATGGCTAGATCGTCTTAGAATTTTATGACGATCAAGAATATATATACTTTATAGGGTCTCAGGTCGCTATTTCAAGGTGTTACAAACGGAATGACAAAGTTAGTATACCCCCATCCTGGAGGTGGAGGGTATAAAAAGGGACTCTATCACTAGGAGAAGGGTTAATGGTGCACGTTTACGCTACGAGGGGAATGCACATACAAAAATATCAAGTAACTGTAAGCGGACATATTCAAAAAAACATGATTAAATTCTCGAAATATTAGGGATTATTGAGGTTATTTTCTGTCCTTGATAGGGAAATATTTTTCCCCTTTGGACCGATTTCGCCCATTTTCAATCCCTTCCGATCTACAACTATGAGACATATTAACATTTGGACGTCCTGCCTCCTTTCGTTTAGATGATAGCGTGCTTACAATAGACGGACGGAAAAAACAACAAAAGCAATAACAAGAACCACATCTATATGCCCACATCTATAACACCCTAACAGTTTTCGTCCAAACAATTCTAAACCCAAACCGTTCATAAAACAGCACCAACAACAATGAAATACAGATAGACAAAGAGAGATCCCCAAATTCTCTTCCTACAAAATGCCCAATGATCTCTCTCGATATGTATCCAACTAAATGTATGGCATGCGTACACACGCATAGTTCCGTTTCTCATATTTTCATGGGAATGTGCTTTTCCCGCGCACACTTAGACAATACAAATGCGCGTAAATTATCATAAAATGTAGTAGCTAAACATTGATGAATTGAATTCAATTAAATTTGTAGACCGCCCCCTGACATTGCAAAACAGTCTTTTCATTTCAATTCGATGCAGTAATTTTCGATTTAATTTTCCAAAATTACCAAAACTAACCTTCCTTTTATATAAATATATACATAAATTGCACATTGCTTTAAATGAGGCCTTGGGAAAATTAATTAAAAAATCTACAAGTGAACTGTTTGCAATGGACCAAAAGATTCCACAGTTCAAGTCAATTGCTAGGCAGGAAGGTTCGGATTGCATTTCGAAAGATTTTAGTGCTCTTATTCCTAAAATATGACATCAGATTAGATAAATATTCCATAAGAAAAGGGTTAGTATTTCCATAATAAATCGAAGTAAAATGCAGTCTATGGACTGCTTGTTTATTTGTCCACATGGACTTCTTTGCCGGCCCACGAGGTGTAGCCCTGGGCAATTTACCTGTGCCACACTGTATTCCCAGTATGAATTGGACATAGATAGAATTCACTATCTCAGATAGCACTGCCTACCTGCCTGCCCCCTGCTCCCTATTCACGGATCACATTTCGCTTGTTTTTTGTTCGCCAAATGCGCCACTTTTCCTCTTGTTTATGCAAATTAATGTTGTGTTTCATTAAATATTCTAAACACAAAAGAAATGAGATTGAATTATAAAACTTAACAAATTTGTACATATTCAAATGTGTTTTGTTGCTTTTCTTCTCTCGCTCGTTCATTACAGACACTTCCATTACGGTGAATTGCTGTACACCTGGCTTGGTTCTTGGCACCTCGCACCCCTCGATGGTGGCTTTCCTTTTTGTGTATAGAGCTACAACAATATATATTTATGTGTTCGTAAAAGGACATTTGTGTGGCGGTTGGTGTTGGTGTGGGCGTTGGCGTAGCCTTATTTAAATACGACTGCATTCACTTTCTATTCGTCCTTCATTTGAATTTCATTCCATACAAGAGTGTACGTACCTACCTACCCATTAGGACATATTTTCAAATGAGTTTTTTGTGGGTTTATTTTGTTCAGGGGTGTTTTTTTTCGGTGGTCTAAAACCGCACAATCCTTTGATGGCATTACGTTTTTGTGAATTCTCTACTACAAAACTATGCAGTTGGTTTTATTGTAAATCGTTTTGGTTTGTAAATATCACGTATTTCAATTTTTTGTTTAAGTTCAGATTTTATTTCAATGTTTAAATGGATTTAGGTTTTTTTTTTCATTAGAAAATGATTGTTAAATTTCGAACAATGAAGTTTGATTTTCACTCAAAACACCCCCAAAAATTAAACAATGAAATGAGAATTGCACAATTCATGTACGATTTGTGTCAGGGGAATTGGTCGGGATTTCAGCTGAAAGTTGACATATTTTCGAATGTATCTCTGGCCGGAATACCAGAGACAGAGATACAAGCCGACCGATTTTAAGCCGACAAGCCGCCGCCGCCGCATGTTTCTGCACGAGCCGCGCCGCCGCCGATTTCATCGGCTCAAATCGACTCAAGCACGCCGCCGATTTCATCGACTCATATCGACTTCAACCGCGCCGCCGTGATTTGACAGAGTTCTAGCTCAGTCAAATCTTACTACCAAAATAGACAACCCACTTAAAATTACAAAAGAAAATATAAATGTCAACATAGACAACCTACTGCTGTGAAATATATTGATCTTTCTTTCATTTATATAAGTCAATTCCAGTACGTGTGTTCACGTGTTCCTATAAATAACAATATCTATTGTGCTTCTTTAGTGTGTCAAAGTAGGTAGAGTATTATCATTCTTTGGAAGGATTATGATATTCAAGAACGTCTGGTCATATATGCCTCACACGAAAAGCTGTAATTGCAAAAATATTTATTAAATTTATTTATTTATATTATGAATTTTGGGAATGGATTCCTTCTCACAAAAAAATAATTGTATGTGTTAACAATTAGGGTATCCAACCGATTAAATTTTATTCGATTAATCGAATAATTTTTGTCAAATATTTGTTCGAACAATAAAAAATTATTATTTTCCAATAATGAATAATTCGAATAAATTGTCCCAAATAATCGATTAATCGATATTATAAGTTTTGCCTTTAAAAACTTATGAAATCGTCGTATGCTTTGTATGATAAATTGATTTTGAATAGCCAGTTTGCTCCATTTGAGTAAAAAACTATGAAACACCAAATATAAAACCACAATTTTTTTCGATTTTTGATTTGTATGCTCCACAGATATTAAAATAACGATTTATCCGACTTCATTTGAAAATAGCAATAACTTCGGAATTATTTAAAATTTAAAGAATAGTAATTTCGTAGAATAGTAAATTCATAGAAAAATTGAGGTTAACACCGCGATAATAAAGTCACTTCTGTTATAAATCATATAATCCATATTCGAAAAAAGTCAATGGATAACTTCTGATATTATGCTCATTTAAGGGAATGTTCTTTATTTTGATAAGATATTAGGATTTTTGTCAACTTCTAATGAATTTCGAATTTGATGTTACAATTTTTAATTAAAATCAGATACATAATAAACGTTCAATATATAGTTGAACTACCCGTAAACTGCCGTATCTTGTCTATATAACTCTTATTAATTATATTTTATTTAAGTGGACAATTGTTCGATTTATCGGTTAATCGAATAACTCTCGACTTCATTATTCGATTAATTGGAAATTTTTTGTTTTCAAATAAACGAAAAATCCATTAATATAAACGTCCGAATAATTGGATACCCTAATAACAATATTAAATTATTGGAACATTGGCTAATATTAACGAATATTGAACTACTTGCCAAAAAATAAAAGAAAATTGTTCCTTCTATTTTCCCAAAATTGTCAAATGAATAGGGGTATTCGAATGACTGAACGAGCCGGAAAATCAGCCGAAAGCCGCCGCCGCCGACCCATTTTGAACAGCGCCGCCGCCGCCGATAATTATGGTTCGGCTTGTAACTCTGACCAGAGATTTGGCAAACAATGGGGTTGTTGGCCAGTGTTGTCTTGTACGACAATCAGGATTCTGAAATGGAGATTCAAATCTCAATATGGAGATCAATCTACCAGGAATTTATAGTTATTATTATACCCTACACCACTTCGTGGACTATGGTATTATAAGTTAGTGTCGCGCCAAATGTTTGTAACACCAAAAAATAATCGAGCTAGACCAACCTTTAAGTATACGAATCGGCTTAGAATCACCAGCTGAATTGATTTAACGATATCTGTCTGTCCGTCCCTCCGTCCGTCTGCTGACCATCTAAGCTTGTTCGCACTCTACAGGTCGCAACTGTTGTCCGATTGTCATGAAACTTGGCAGAATTTATTTTTTCTGGACAAGGACCATCGGTATTGAATTTGGAGAAAATCGGTTCAGATTTAGATATACCCCCATACAAATGTCGCTCCCGATTTGACTTTTTCCGCCCTATAAAGCACATATGGTACCTGATTTTCTTCAAATTTGGCTTAACATCTTATAATCCGACTGGAAACAACTATGCATAAAGTGGGTAAGATCGGTTCAGATTTAGATATAGCCCCCATACAAATGTCGCTCCCGATTTGACATTTTCCGCTCTAGAATCCACATATTGTACCCGATTTTCTTTAAATTTGGCACAACATCTTATAATCCAACTAGAAACATCTATGCAGAAATTGGGTAAGATCGGTTCAGATTTAGATATACCCCCATACAAATGTCGCTCCCGATTTGACTTTTTCTGCCCTATAAAGCACATATAGTACCTGATTTTCTTCAAATTTGGCTTAACATCTTATAATCAAACTAGAAACATCTATGCTGAAAGTGGGTAAGATCGGTTCAGATTTAGATATAGCCCCTATACAAATGTCGCTCCCTATTTCACTTTTTCCGCTTTAGAAACTACATATTGTACGTGATTTTCTTTAAAATTGGCACAACATTTTATAATCGAACTAGAAACACCTATGGTGAAAGTGGGTAATATCGGTTCAGATTTAGATATAGCCCCCATACAAATGTCGCCCCGATTTGACTTTTTGCGCTCTAAAATCCACGTCTTGTAACCGATTTTCTTTAAATTTGGCACAACATCTTACAATACAACTAGAAACACCTATGGTGAAAGAGGGTAAGATCGGTTCAGATTTAGATATAGCCCCCATAGAAATGTCGCTCCCGATTTAACTTTTTCCGCTTTAGAAACCACATATTTTACACATCTTATAATCGAACTAGAAACACCTATGGTGAAAGTGGGTAAAATCGGTTCAGATTTAGATATAGCCCTCATACAAATGTTGCTCCCGAATGTTTATCCGATTTTGGCCAAACTTTACATATTACATAACTGGTGAAAGCGGGTCACATCGTTCCAGGTTTCAATATACCACCATACAAATGTCCTTTCCGATTTAACATTTTTTGTCAAACACATTCATTTACAAGATGCAAAAATTCTTTCCGATTTCACTTTTTTATCAAATTGAATTGTAATGAGATACAAAGTCCGTCCGTCTTTAGCCTTTCCTTACTTGTTTGGGAGATGTCCATACTTTTGTATAAGCCAAATGGGCCCCATTCTGATCTATTACAGCTCTAGAAACTACATCTTACATCGTATCTTCATCAAATTTTGCAGATCATGATATTTTTCATCTAGGGATACCTACCGTGACTGAGAAATATATAGGCCCATGTTTTGGACCAGGCCAAAAATGTTGTTATAGGCCCCCTTTTGAAATGACGGTCCGATTCATCCTATCACTACTGTATAATTTAATATAATTTATAATATGACTAAAGGTGAATTTATAGTAACTGTATAATTTATATGAACTACATAAAATGGCTCCCATGATATACCTGGGTTTAGTAATCAAAGCGATTTATATACCCAGGGAGTGGTGTAGGGTATTATATAGTCGGCCCGCCCGACTTTAGCCTTTCCTTACTTGTTTTGGTATAGGTACATTTTTATACACTCCACGAGCTCCCATTCAAATTTTTCTCCAGATTTTACTCTTTCCGCTCTAGAAACCACATATTTTAACAGATTTTCTACAAAATTGCCAAAACATCGTATATTTCAACTAGAAACACCTGTGGTAAAAATGTGTTAGATCGGTCCAGATTTATATGTAGCTCCCACACAAATTTCACTCCCGATTTGACTTTTTCCACTCTATAAAACACATATTTTAACAGATATTCTTCAAATCTTGCAAAATATTTTATATTTCAACTGTAAACACTTTTGGTGAAAATGGGCCAGATCGGTTCAGATTTATTATTGCTACCATACAAATTTCGTTCCCAACTTGCTTTTTCAGCCCCAGAAACCACGTATTTTCAGTGAATTTCTTCAAATTGAGCATAACACGTAATACTTGAACTGGAAGCAGTGAAGTGAATGTGAGTCACTTGTGAATGTGAGTCACTTCATTACATGTTTGGATAGAGTCCGATACAAATATTCTTCTCTATTTGACAAATTGGATCACGTCATATTAACCTTTGATTAGGAAACATACAAAAATCCTTCCCGTTTTAACTTTTTACGGCTTTGAATTGTATTCGGATAGAAAGTGGAGTGTATCATATAGTCGGCCCCGCCCGACTTTAGCCTTTCCTTACTTGTTATAGGGTATTATGTCTTTGTGCATTTGTTTGTAACACCCAAAAGGAAGCGAGATAGATCCATTGTTATTTATACCGATCGATTTAGAATCATTTATTGAGTCGTCTGTCCGTCCGTCTGTCCATCTGCTCTTGTAATCAAAGTATAGGTCGCAATTGAAATCAGAACTAAATGATACTTTGCACAACGAAGTTTTTCTAGATAAGGTCGAACACTGTTTAGTTTTAAGAACATCGGTTTAGATTTAAATATAATCCCCATACGAATTTCACTTCCGATTTGAGTCTTTTCTCTCTAAATAGCACATAAATAGTACATCTCATATTTCATATAGGAACTGCTATGGGTCAGATCGATTCAGATTTATGTATAGCTCCCATAAAATTTTCCCTCACAACTTAATCGATTGACTTTAAATTTGGCACAACGCCTTATATTTCAACTAGAAACATTTGTTGTGAAACATTTGTTTGACTTTCAGGTCAGGTCACATCGATCTATGAATAGGACCCATACAAACATTCTTCCCGATTTAACTTTTTTACCGAATTGAATTGTATTCGGGTAGAAAGTGCAGGGGATCTTATAGTCGGTTCCGCCCGACTTTAGCCTTTCCTTACTTGTTTTTAATGAAAAACTTTGAACCAAAGTATTAAAATGTGGAAATGCACGTCTTATATAAAAAATTTCAAATTTTCATTTAAATCTGAGAACACAAGGAAAATTTTATTAATGACATCAATTAGAAAACATTATTGTATTACTTGCGTACCTTCACAATTAAATTTGTTGTCAGCAAAAGCATTATATCATTTTGCAGCATACAGTTGTTCAGGTTTCATTGTGAGTTTCCTTCCCGGGTAAAATAACTAAAATTCTTACTACGTCCTTTCTATATTTTACGTTTATTGTTATTTTTAAATTTGTTCATCGGCCTCTGTCGTGATTTTGTGCAATCTGGACTAATAAACTTTGAACTAAACTTATAAATCATGAACTAATCCAATCTTAAATTAAAAACTCAATATACCGGCGATTTATTATCATGGAACATCACCATTTCTTAAGTACGTCCCTGAGAATCTTGATTATAATTGGTACATATTTTACTGATCACGAGAAAAATGAGTATGATTTTAATTTTTCCTTTTTTGGTTTGTTATACCCTCCAACTCCAAGATGGAGGTATACTAACTTTGTCATTCCGTTTGTAACACCTTGAAATATCGACCTGAGACCCTGAGTATATATATTATTGATCGTCATAAAATTCTAAGACGATCTTTTCATGTCCGTCCGTCCGTCTTTTGAAAGCTCGCTAGAATCTAAACGAAAGGAGCTAGGACGTCCAAATTTTCCATAAATACGTCTTCGGCCCAAAGGGAAATTTTTTCCCTCAGAAGAACTAAAAATGCCCATAATAACCCTTAATATTTTAGAGTATTGAAGCATATTTTTGTAATATGTCTGCTAGTACATACTTGATATTGGGTATGCGCATTCACCCTATAACAAAAACGTACACCTTAAAGTGATTTTTATTCGTAGGGAGTGAAATGGGGCAAAAAGGGGATAAAAATGGTGTGTGTACATTCGGTTTGTACATTCCTCTAATTGAGTGGATACATAATATTAAAGTATTTTTTCCAAATTCGTACTTTTAAGGGGTAAAATGGAATATAGTGATAAAAATGGTACCAACCAAACGGCTGCACCTAGAATAGCGAAATTCAGTGTATACATTTCTCTGATTACCACGTAAATTAAACAGATTTTTCGAAATTCGTACTTTTTAGGGTTGAAATGGAAGAAAGGGATAAAAATGGTGCCAACCAAATGACCGCAACTAGAGTCATGAAATTCGGACTGCGTAGACACATCAAAAATGTTTTTTCCAAATTCGTACTTTCAAGGGATACAATGGCCACAGAGGGATAAAAATAGTACCAACTAAGCGACTACAGCTAGAATGATGAAATTCGGTGTGTACATCCCTCTACTTGCGTAGACACGTAAAATAAAGAGACTTTAGAAAGTTGTACTCTTAAGGGGGTAAAATGGGAAAAAGGGGATAAAAATGGTACCAACCAAATGACCGCAGCTAGTATAATGGAATGCGGTGTATACATTCATCCGACTGCATAGACTCGCAAAATAAAACAAGTAAGGAAAGGCAAAATAAAACAAGTAAGGAAACGCTAAAGTCGGGCGGAGCCGACTATATAATACCCTACACAACTCCCTGCGTATATACCTCGCTTTTATTACTAGACCCAGGTATTTCATGGAAGCAATTTAATGTAGTGCATACAAATTATACAGTATACTTAAAATTCATCTTTAGTCATATTTAACGAATAGGTAAATAATAAAGTAATTGATCCAATTTGCCAGCAGATATTCCGAGTAAAGTAAATATAACATGATATGGAAAAATTGATCAAGATTCAATGATAAATACAGATTATACAGCGGTAATAGGATGAATCGGAGGGACATTTGAAGGGGGCCCATAACAACACTTGAGGCCTGTGCCAAAACATGCGCCTATTTATTTCTCATCCACGGTAGGAATTCCTAGTTGAAACATATAATGATCTGCAAAATTTGACGAAGATCCGATGTAAGATGTAGTTTCTAGAGCTGTAATAGAGCAGAATGGGCCCCATTTGGGTTATACCAAAGTATGGACATATGGGCATCTCTCAACCAAGTAAGGAAAGCCTAAAGACGGACGGAGCCATTATATGATACACCCCACTTTCTATCTCATTACAATTCAATTCGGTAAAAAAGTGAAATCGGGGAGGATTTTTGAATCATGTAAATGTATGTCTTTGGCAAAAAATGTTAATTCGGAAAGGACATTTGTATGGGGTATATTGATACCTGGAATAATGTGAGCCGCTTTCACCATGTATATTTATTGGTGAAATATAATATGCAAAGTTTGGCCAAAATCGGTTAAACATTCGGGAGCGACATTTGTATGGGGGCTATATCTAAATCTGAACCGATCTTACCCACTTTCAGCATAGGTGTTTCTAGTTCGATTATAAAATGTTGTGCCAATGTTAAAGAAAATCGGGTACAATATGCAGTTTCTAGAGCGGAAAAAGTCAAATTGGGAGCGACATTTGTATGGGGACTATATCTAACTCTGAACCGATCTAACCCGCTTTTGTCACAGTTATTTCTAGTTAGATTATAAGGTTTTGTGCACAATTTGAAGAAAATCGGGTACTATATGTGTATTATAGGGCGGAAAAAGTCAAATCGGTAGCGACATTTGCATGGGGACTATATCTAAATCTAAACCGATTTCCTCCAAATTCAATACCGATCGTCCTTGGCACAAAAAGTAACTTTTGCCATATTTCATAATAATCGGTCAACAATTGCGACTTGTAGAGTGCGAACAAGCTTAGTTGGACAGCAGATGGACGGACAGACAGACATCGTTAAATCGATTCAGCTGGTGATTCTAAGCCGATCCGTATACTTAAAGGTGGGTCTAGCTCGATTATTTATTGGTGTTACAAACATTTTGCGGAAAACTAACATATAATACCCTAGTCCGCGAAGTGGTGTGGGGTATAATAATACCCTAGTCCACGAAGTGGTGTAGGGAATAAAGATTTGACCAAATTTTGCACTATGTACGTCTGATAATGGATTTTCAAAAATTGTACTTTTGACATGAAAATAGAATGGACATACAACCAACTGTAGAATGGTATTTAACCCTTTTGAAAATATAAATATAAGAATATTAATTTTTGTAATTGACTTGAAGTATAATTTCGATATGTAAACGTATATATATATACAGTTGAACTTCGATTAACCGTGACACACCTCTGAGTGGTTGATTTTTTACCTCTATTAACCGTGCTTTACCTCTATTCGTGATGCACATATCCATGTGACTGCTTGTTTGTTTTTTTCGTATAATACACACACATCTCTCATATTAAAATTCGGTGATTCCCCTTTCTCATGAAAGTGTAATTTTCATATCAAATTTCATATTCATTCATCAGTGTGAAATTTGATCTGTCAAGACGTGTTTTCCTTACATCATGCCACCGTCAAAAACTAAATCCGCGAAAAGAGCAAGAAAGGTTCTTTTAAAGAAAAAATTGAGCTAATTAATGAATACTCAAAACGTAAAGTACCTTTTAAAATGTTGTCTGAATTAATAAATTTAATAAAAAACAAAGATCGGATTTTATAATTTTGCTCCGATACTGATTCAATGCTTGGCTTTAAACACAGATATACACTAAAAACATCCGAAAATCCAAAAGTTGATTTCGCAACATATGAATGGTTTCGGCAAGAAAGATTAAAGGGAACTCCAATTTCAGGTAAGTTAACTGAAATCGAGATATTGTATGAACTTAAACTGAAATTTGCTTCCGAACTTCAGGCGAAATGATTGTCGAAAAGGCAAAAATGTTCCATTTGAAGTTAAACATGAATTCAGAGTGCACTTATTCATTTGGTTGGTTGGATAAATTCAAAAAACGTCATGGAATCCGTCGACTGAAATCTACGGGAGAAAAGGAGTGTGCTGATTATGAGTCTGCTACGATGTTTGTGGACGACTTGGATGAAATCATTAAAAACGAACAACTTACAACTGAACAGATCTACAATGCAAAAGAAACCAGTCTATTTTGGAAGTGTTTGCCTCAAAGTTCTTTGGCTAGTGGTAATGAATATTCTATTGAAGGGTACAAGGAATCCAAGGAGAGAATCACAGTGCTAGTTTGTTCAAATGCTGCAGGAACTCACAAGTGTAAATTGATGATAATAGGAAAAAGTGTCCATCCAAGAGCTTTAAAAAACGTTGAACACCTTCCTGTGATTTATAAATCTAATAAGAAAGCTTGGGTAACACAACAGCTATTTCTGGAGTGGTTTAATCAAAATTTTGTACCAGAAGCAAAGGAACATCAACGGCGCATCGGTCTCAAAAATAACTGTAAAATATTAGACAACTGTCCAGCACACCCAGATGTAAATGCTATGATATCTGAAAACGTTACAGTAAAATATCTCCCACCAAATTGCACGTCCTTATTCAGCCTATGGATCAAGGAGTAATTCGGAGCTTCAAATATCACTACCGTAAACTGATCGTTAAAAAACTTGTTGGTGCTAATGACAGACGTGAGTTCGTTAAATCTTTGAATATTAAGACAGCTTTGTGGGCAGCCGCAGCTTCGTGGGACTCTGTAACTCCACAAGTTTTAAAAAGAGTTTGTAATAACTTACTATCTCATAATGAAGATGCTCCAAATAGCCTTGTTGAGATACAAACAGATATAACCATATCGTCTGGATGTACGATTGATGCTGTCGAAAAGTGGATGGTGTGCGACTCTGATGTCGCTCCGTTTGCTATTATATCTGAAGACGAAATCGCAGACATGGTTACCCAAAGCCAAGAAGATGAGCTTGATTCAAATTCCGAGGAATCAGATGGAGGAAATGCGGACGAAACGCCTACATTGGCTCAGGCAATAGAAGCTAGTAGTATTTTGTTAGGTTTTTTAGAAAACTTTAATTGTCCAAGTATTTCAGAACCAGATAAAATGCAAATATATCGCATACAAACTCATTTGTTGGAAGAACAATCAAAAGCTAAAAGCATAAGACAGACTTCCATAAAAGATTTTTTTAAATAAATGTATGTATTCCTAGAGATATGATACGTTATTTATAGACGCAGATTTACATGTTTTTGTCAAAAATAAATAAAAATAATAAAATTTATACATGTAAAATTTTACCTCTTTTAACCGTGATTTTCGGTTAGCCGTGATTAGCCCGGTCCCGAGCATCACGGTTAATCGAAGTTCAACTGTATATAGCCTTGCCTTATAAGCGTGGTTTGAAATTTTAAAAATATTATATTTATTTATAAAATTATTTTTTCAATATTTGTATTTGTTTTGGTTTGGCCATATTAAACAATTTTATATTTTCATGTAATATTACTGCACTTCTACGAAAATCGACAGCCTCTGTTGGAGGGTATTCAAAGTTCGGCCCGGCCGAACTTAACACCGTTTTAACTTGTTTTTTTCTTTAATGTACATCCCGGGATATTGAAAATATAATTTCCGTTTCCCGGGAAATAAAAATTACGGGAAAATGCAAACCCTAGTATCAAATGAAAGAGAGGAATATCTGTTTAAAATACTTCTAATTTCATGCATCTATCTGTATTAGTTTATCATTAACAATTACTTCAAATTTTCCCCTTTAAAAATATAAAGTTTATTTGTTAATACAGTGCGACATTATTTACCGCAACCTTCGATTAAAGCAACTCTTCGATTTCCGCAACCCTCAATTTTTTTTTCGAAATCTTCAAAAAACGCCATGGTTTAGAATATTAGCATGAACATATTAACACGAATATGTTTGGTTCTCTTCGTATTTCATTTTAATTCTTAATTCTTATATTACATCAAATTATAGATGCTCGGATTAAACATTAATACTTGAAATCTGCAATTTCAGCCTGAAAAATATGTTAACAAGGTTATTGGTCGACTATCGAAATTTCTATTATTTGCGTTAAGCTATGTCACAATGTTTTTTCAATGGTGAAAATGTTAGACAAGTACAGATAAAAGCATGCAATTGATGTATTTTTTTTATTTTTTATCCTTCACTTTCATTTAATACCCATATAGGGATGTCAAAACCGAAAACCTGTTAAACGGTGTTAACCGTTTTTTTTTCGACAAACCGGGGAAACCGGTGTTTTCATGTCGGTTAACTGGTTTTTAAATTACAAAACATCTATATTTCGTGGATATATTCTTTAATAAAAATACGAAAGAAAATATGGGAGTAATGATTTGTAGCTTCGATTGGCTATTGTTATTTTTTATTGATTTATACCTAAAGAAATCATGTCTTATACGATCAAACATTCACGACTAATAATATCAGAAATCTAATTGAAAGCGAAATTAAAACATATCACTCTGACATTAAAAAAGAAGAGGCTCGAGAGCATTGATGGAGGTAGAAAAGGTACAAAATGTGTATTTAATAATAATATTAACAGCGAATTTGTGAACACCTCCTGTAAATTTCAATAGCGAATTTGTGAACACCTCCTGTATATTTCAATCAAAAAAATGAGTCTTCGAATATATGAATCTGCAAATGACATTTATAAGCACATGCTTATGTCTCATATTGAATTCTGACAGCATCGCTGATTGAGACATAATGCATATTTGCATCCTCTAACATATTTCTTGTTGTGTCCAGAAAAAGATCAAAACAAACTAATAATAATTTGTTAATTTAAATAAACAAGATCGGCGATTTGAGTGAATTTTCATTTAAAATATGAAAATTAAAAAATAAGTAAAATGTATTTGAATTCTTATGATTTAATGTTTTTGTGTTCAATAATCTCAAAAAAGGTATAAAAATAATATAAAATTTTCCTTTTAGCTTATATATAAAAAACCGGTTTAACCGGTTTCACCGTCTTTTCAAATTTTAAAAACCGAACCCGGGTTTTTTAAAATTGTGAATTTTTGAACAAACCGAAAACCGGTTTCCCAAAAGAGGGCCGGTTTTTGACATCCCTATACCCATATCGTCTTGTCTGACTCGGAAATGTACGAAATTGAATTATTACCAAATTAAAAACTGAGTACTCAGTTCTTCTAAATACAATGTCTAGTTTCACGTTAGGTTTCCAAAAAGTTTTGACGCACTCTACTTGTTCATCTTCCTTACCAGTTCCTCTTTGAGGTGTACACCTTATGGTGGAGGGTATATAAAATTAAACTTGGTTGCATTTAATGACATTTTTCACATGTTGTTCGCTCCAAACATCAAACCTTACTTTTTAGTACCCCGTGCTGTATGTTATAAATATTTGAACTACTCCACATTCTATGTTGTTGGCATCATAAGAGTCATTTAGCTTTCATCTTGTCATCGATAAATTTTCATTTTCCAGACGATACGTAGCCCGCCTCATTCGATTCCTTTGCAGAAGAAGAATTCAAATTGTATTCAACCTAACTAAGTCTCCGGTGAATAATGCAAGGTGTTGTTATAAAGGCCAGGACAAACACAATGCACACCCCACCCCCAACGGCGTTGGAGATTATAAAAAAGTTAAAATGTTTGAATTTAAACATCTTCCGGGCACTGGGTACAACATATGAGTAATAAACAATTAATAATTCATATCTAGAGCTTGAACGTTACGTGAAAAAGGTATGAAGTCATAAAAAGGTTAATATCACAAGCAACAGCAGCAACCAGCAACAATCTGAAACACATATTGTGAATTATTCAGTCGCTGTGTTTATTGTAAGGGAGCAAAGCGCGTCATAAAAAGCACCAAATTTCAGAACTAACCAAAGTTATTGAAACAATAAAAACTTTAGCTACGTACTATACAGCAACCAATATTCATCCTTAAGCGTCGCACATTGGGGCGGGTCGTACTAAAACGGGAAATGAATGATTACATTTTTATTAAATATGTCAGGACAGGACTTTTACTACAGATGTTTCTAGATGAAACAATTTAACAATTTAATTTTGATTTATTATTTAGTAGTGTTTTTTGTGGTGGTGCGCGATTTCCCCCCACTGTGTATCGTGCATCCTTGTATTCTATATAAAAAATCAATTTCGATACTGAGAACTGCGAACTGAAAAGCAACAATTGTTGTTCGTATCAATTGCAGTTTGAAAGACTTATCGCAAAATATCACAAATTACAAGCAAGTAGCAATGCGAAAAGCACAACAAAGATTAAAATTGAAATTGCTGAAAGCAATAAAACATGATGCGAATCAACTAAATTCCCATAAAAGACAAGCAGAGGGAGGAGCAGACAAATGAAAAGTGTAATAACCACACTCGAATACGTTGGTTCATTGCAAGCATTTGCTTTAATATTGAATAAAAGGAATCAATTGATGTTACAAAAGAAACAATATTAATGTTACTGATATCCATAGAATTGATAGCTGCTTACGAATCTGATTAGAACAAGCTGTCATTATACCCTCTCTCTACAGAGTTGAAGGTTGTATATCATTTGGGATAGAAAACAAGTGCAAAGCATTGAAAGGGTGACTTAAGACCCTAAATACGTTCAGACCAAATCGGTTTCACGACTTTTTAAGTTGTTTGGGCCATGACCGTCCGTCCGTCCGTCTGGCTGGATGGTGTACACGACAACACTCAATAAGAGCTAAGGAATCAATTCAAACTTTGTACTTGGAAATATCTTTCCCAAAATTAGTTTAAGTTCGAAGATGGGCGAAATTGCCACGCCCCTTTTGGTACCCCCACACAAATGACCCATATTCCTACGTCAAATTGAAGCTAATGTAACATCCACACGGATATTAGGAATCAGCTCAATTTTGGTATTTGATAATGTTTTTATAATCACTTTAAGTGTACTAAATATGGCGGGTTTTTACACGCCCCTTCCAGTACCTCCCACACAAATCAGCCAAAACTTCGTCAAATTAAACTTGTTAAAACTTCTACACAAATGATCAGAATACTGTGAAATTTAATATTTAGCAATGATTTTGTAGAGGTTACATTCGCATCGAATATGGGCGATATTTCCACACCCATTCTGTTACCTCCCATACAAAGTGGCATGAACTTTAATCACAATAAATCCCAAATAACATCCATACGGGTAGTCACTATCTTTTGTAATTTGATATTTTAAAATGTTTTTGTAATCACTTTAAACATAAACACATATTTACGCCCCTTCTTGTACTTCCCAAAGAATCGTCTCTATCATAGGTAAAAAATGCTTTACAACTCCTTTACCGGTGCCTGAAATCCATTATGACTTCATATTTGAACATGTTCTTACAATTACTAACAAATGTGGAAGCTAGATTCAATTGGCACCAACTTCTACACAAACATACTCCGGCGCTAAGCAAAATTTAAGTCCTTCCATACACATATTCTGTTAGAGTGAGGGTGTATATAAGTCGGTTTAGCTGACTGACGTTTTCTTACTTGTTTTATTTAATTATACCCTACACCGCTTCGTGGACTAGGGTATTATGAGTTGGTTTCGCGCCAAATGTTTGTAACACCAAGAAATAATTGAGCTAGATCCACCTTTAAGTATACGGATCGGCTTAGAATCACCAGCTGAATCGATTTAACGATGTCTGTCTGTCCGTCTGCTGTCCATCTAAGTTTGTTCGCACTCTGCAGGTCGCAATTGTAGTCCGATTGTCATGAAATTTGGCAGAAGTTACTTTTTTGGAGAAAATCGGTTCAGATTTGGATATAGCCTCCATACAAATATCCATATAATTTCCACTATTACTGCTCTAGAATACACATTCTACATGGGATAATGACCACATTTTCAGGATCGTGTTATATTTGAACTAGAAAAAACTCACGGGAAATTGGACCACATGGGTCTATGTTTTGATATAGCCCCCATACAAATGTACATCCAATTTACAATATTACTGCTCTAAAATGCACATTTTACATCGGATCTTGATCAAAATTTCCACACAAGTTCGAGATTATTTGTTTTTCTTTTCTTAAACAGAAAACAAAGTACTTAAAAATAAGTGTGTGACATTTATTTGGTTCGGTTGCTAGCACAACAGACGATGGTTTCAAGGGACGCAATACAACAACTACTTCGGTTAATTATTGGTTATATATCTGCCTTAAGTCCGAAGCAGTTCTCAGTCAATTGAGTTTGCGAGGCAGATATACAACCAATAATTAACCGAAGTAGTTGTTGCATTGCACTGGGCTTTGAAAAGGGGGAGTATCGTCCCTTGAAACGATCGTCTGCCCTGCTAGCAAACGAACCAAATAATGTCACACACTTCTCTTTAAGTACTTTGTTTTCTGTTTAAGAAAACAAAAACAAAGGATCTCGAACCTGAGTAAGAGTTACAACAAAAACTATGAAAAGAAAAGATCACATAAACACGTATTTTGAAATCCAGCTATATAGGTAAATTTTTTCGAATAGCCCCATACAAATAGGCCTACAGTTTACACTATTATCGCTCTAGTTACCATATCTTACATTGGATCTGGATAAAATTTTGCAGATAATGATATATTTCAATAAAGAATACCTACTTTGAAAGTGATCTATAAAGGCCCACTTTTTTATGTAGTGCCCTTACAAGTGGGCCCCCTTTATGTTATTACCTCTCTAGAACCCACATTTTACATCAAAATTTTGCAGATTATATAGGGTCCGCCATCTAACATTTTTTCCAACTATTCAACCTTTGGACTATTATTTGTGGGGTGCCCTCAGCAGCCATTTGAATGAAATTATTTTTCATTACTAACCGGAAGGATTGTACTTTCAAATAAAAAAAGAAATTTGAGAAAATATTCAGTAGTTTTTTATAGCATTTTCAAAAAAAAAGTTATTTTGCGGACCCTATATTATATTCATATTTCATACTAAGAATACCTACTTTGAAAGCAATCTATTTGAACCCACTTTTTAATGTAGCACCCTTACAAATGGCTCCCATTTTGATTATTACGCCTCTAGGACCGTCAATTTACATCGGAAGTTTTTCAAAATTTGCATTTTGTATTATATTTCAACTAAGAAGACATATTAGAAAGTCAAATTTATGGGTCCATATTTTGGTATAACCGCCATAGAAATTGGGTCCCCATTCTACTCTATTACATCTGTAGAACCCACATCGTGCATTAGATGTCGATATAATTTTTCATATCATGTCATATTTCATCTAAGAATACCTACTTTGAAAGTGATCTATATGGAACCACTTTTTAATGTAGCGCCCTTACAAATGGCCCCATTTAAATTTTTAACCCTCAAGAACGCAAATTTTACATCGGATTTTTTTTTTAAATTTTGCAGATTATATTATATTTCAACTAATACAAGTCAAACTAATACAAAGTCAAATATATGTGTCCATACTTTGGAATAACCCAAATGGGGTCCCCTAATACAGCACTAGAAACTACGTCTTACATCGGATCATTATATATTTCAACTATGAATACCTACCGTGAATGAGAAATATATAGGCCCATGTTTTTGACCAGGCCTCAAGTGTTGTTATAGGCCTGCTTTCAAATGTCGGTCCGATTCATCCTATTACTACTGTATAATTTGTATTTGTCTGCTGGAAAATTAAATTAATTATTTAGCATATTTGTTAAATATGACTAAAAATTAATTTATTTACTGTATAATTTATGAACTAAATAAAATTGCTACCATGAAACACCTGGGTTTAGTAATAAAAGCGAGGTATATACGCAGGGAGTGGTGTAGGGTATTATATAGTCGGCCCGACCGACTTTAACATTTCCTTACTTGTTTTGAAATGAGTTTGTAAGTAGATACCACGAATAAACTCTCATTTATATGCCTATCGCGAATGAATTTTATGCTGGGAAATAAGTTGGATATTTTGATTTATCTTTCAATAGATAATGTCCCACAAAAAAATCGAAGTACTTCCGTAGGAAGCACATTTTAATCGCATCTCAAAATCCAAATCTTCATATTTCCCACTTTTGATGAAGTTCTTTTAAACAACTTGCAAAAAAATAGATAATATGTTACGAATAGCACATTTACAAGTGAATGGGAACGAATTTTTAGTATTTCGTTCCCATTCGAGACCAGAAGGTCTCGGGTTAGAATCGTGGCTTAAGAATTTTGTTTTTCGTTTTTTATTGCTTTTATAAATAAACAATTTTTAATTTTGTATAATTTTAACAATTTAAACATTTTTCTTAAATAAATACATTTCTTATTAATGTACTTCAGATATTTCGTTTTTTATTAATTATTTTCACTACAAAATATCAGTAAAATTAAGTAGCGTTCATTTATTTAATACCAATTTAAAATATATATTCAATATATATAAAATATTAAATAAATATTTTGTTAAGTTTCCTTTTGTCAGTTCTAACGAACAAAATGGTTTGCTTTAGATATTCACCACTCACAACAGAGGATAGCTGAAATGGTTATAGAGTCGTAGTAGCAACCAGAAGGTTCGATGTTCTACCCCCGGTAGTGGCGGATTTTTTAAAACAGAAATGAGAACTGGTGAAAAACTGTTTCCTTTGCAACACTTTAAAATAACTATTAAATTTTTCAAAATAAAGGACATCCCTCCTACGACAATTCCATGTTAAATTCATTTGTGAAGATCCCTACTTCCGAATCAAAAGATTAATATCTTTTTCACTTCTTCGGTTGATTTCTTATTGCTGGGATGTAATTCTTGTTTGTTTTGTATGTATAGTTGCAAGAGAAATTTATTTATTTTATGGAAGTCTTATGTGATATTCTCGAGGGTAGGTAAGTTCTTAAGTTTACATATTTAGTATAGGAAGTAAGTAAATCGTAATGAATGATTAAAAAAGCGTACATTTAGCTAATGATTTCGAAGTATTTCCAAAATTTCCGACCGGGTAAATGTAAAATGATAAGAAATAGTATGTGCGTGAGTTACAATAACTTACTCATAACATCGTAGTTAATATGTGGCTATAGAGCCACACATTTCTCAACGGAACATAAAGGACTTTACACTGACACTTGCAGCAGATATGAAAAACGCCCCCATCTCTTCAATAGTATATATTCTATATTTATCACACTCTTCCATAGATATAAGAGAACAAGGATGTCATCACCGCATATAAATAAGTTCATGCATATTGTAGCCCAACAGACCAAATCGATATTATATTGCATCGGTAATATGAATGTGAGAATAGATTGCAAAATTTCGAGATACACAACCAACAGATACCAGTAAATAGATTTGTATCTGTAATGAGCAGAGCAAAAAATTATATTCACATAATTCAATGCTTTATATATCCCATATAATGCACACATGCATAATTAAAGGCTTATTAAATAAATGCTGCACAACAATAAAATTTTTATTGTCGAAACTATTTGCATTTAGTAAATGGTGTGTTGTATTTTAAATACTGACGAATTACATATTAGAATGAAAAACAGTTTGAACTTTTTAATTGCATATTTATCAAACAAATATTTATAATTAATAAAAATAATAAATAGAAATATTATAAACAAATGTCAATTCTATATCTTTTGTAATAAAATAATGTAAAAATAAATGTTCCAGTCATTAGATCGTTACAAATTAGTATCATTTAATTATCCCTTAGGATAAGTATTCCTAATTAGTTTTAATTTAAAGTGATGTTCGTTTTAAGGGAATTGACAGAATAACTATCTGACAAAATAGTTTTTTATACAAAAGTTCTACATGGATATCTACACTCTTCACTAGGGCATTATGTCTTTTTGCATTTGTTTGTATGTAATACCCAAAAGAAAACGAGATAGGCCCATCGTGTACGTCTTAAGCTCACTAAGTACATGTACAATTATGATATAAATCTATATATATAAAAGAATTGCGTTACTGACTAACTGACTTATCATTTACCAGCTCCCAGGTGAAACGGCTGAAGCCAGGGTCATGAAATTTTCAGGGTAGTTCCCAAATATGACGTATACGTCGACTAAAAAAGGATTTTACGAACTTCGTAATTTTAGGGGGTAAAATGGGACAAAAATGGATAAACATCGATGTGTTCCTTGCACTGACCATGCAGAAGAGCTACAAATAGGAGTTTTTCGAAATTTGTACTTTTAAGGGAGGAAAGAGACAAAAAGGGATAAAAATGGTACCAATTTAAGTATTGCAGCTTTATTCGTGAAAATCTGTATCTACATTTCTCTTGCAACATAAATGGATTTTTCGAAATTTGTACTAATAAGCGGTGAGCGGGACCAAAAATTATAAAAATGATACCAATTAAAGTATTACAGCTGGAATCGTGAAATTTGGAATGTAAATTCCTCTAACCATGTTTAAAATTTGATTTTTCAAAATGTGTACTTTTAAAGGTTGCGAGGAACAAAAAGGGAAGAAAATGGTAATAATTTAACCCATTTTCACCCAGTGTTCGATTAATCAAACAGTAAACCGTGAAATTTGATATGCAAATCCTGACCATGTAGAAACGCAGTCAAACTGAATTGGTTGAAATGGACAAAAAGGGATAAAAATGGTGTACAACCCTTTAATTACGTAAACGCGAAACATAAATGGATATTAAACAATTAAGAAAAGGCTAAAGTCGGGCGGGGCCGACTCTATTATACACTCCATTTTCTATCCGAATACAATTTAATTCTGTAAACAGGTGAAAACGGGAAGAATTTTTGTATCCTGTAAATGTATGTGTTTGACAAAAAATGTTAAATCGGAAAGGATATTTGTATGGTTGTATATTGAAATATGGAACGAAATAGGTGAAATATAATATGTATAGTTTGGCCAAAATCGGTTAAACATTTGGGTGCAAAATTTGTATTTGGGCTATATCTAAATCTGAACTGATCTTACCCACTTTCACAATAGGGTTTTTTTATTTGGATTATAAGCTGCTGTGCCAAATTTAAAGAAAATCGAGTACAATATGTGGTTTCTAAAGCGGCAAAAGTCAAATCGGTAGCGACATTTGTATGGCGGCTATATCTAAATCTGAACCGATCTTACTCACTTTCTACATAGGTGTTTCTAGTTGGATTATAAGATGTTGTGCCAAATTTAAAGAAAATCGGGTACAATATGTGATTTCTAGAGCGGAAAATGTCAAATCGGGAGCGAGATTTGTAGGGGGCTATATCTAAATCTGAACCGATCTTACCCAATTTCTGCACAGGTGCTTTTAGTTCGATTATAAGATATTGTGACACATGTAAAGAAAATCGAGTACAATATGTGGTTTCTAAAGCGGCAAAAGTCAAATAGGGAGCGATATTTGTATGGGGGCTATATCTAAATCTGAACCGATCTTACCCAGTTTCTGCATGGGTGTTTCTAGTAGGATTATAAGATGTTGTGCCAAATTTAAAGAAAATCGGGTTTCTAGAGCGGACAATGTCAAATCGGGAGCGACATTTGTATGGGGGCTATATCTAAATCTGAACCGATCTTACCCAATTTTTGCATAGGTGTTTCTAGTTGGATTGTAAGATGTTGTGCCAAATTTAAAGAAAATCGGGTACAATATGTGGTTTCTAGAGCGGAAAATGTCAAATCGGGAGCGACATTTGTATGGGGGCTATATCTAAATCTGAACCGATCTTACCCACCTTCTGCATAGGTGTTTCTAGTTGGATTATAAGACGTTGTACCACTTTTAAAGAAAATCGGGTACAATATGTGGTTTCTAGAGCGGAAAATGTCAAATCAGGAGCGACATTCGTATGGGGGCTATATCTAAATCTGAACCGATCTTACCCAATTTTTGCATAGGTGTTTCTACTTGGATTGTAAGATGTTGTGCCAAATTTAAAGAAAATCGGGTACAATATGTGGTTTCTAGAGCGGAAAATGTCAAATCGGGATCGACATTTGTATGGGGGCTATATATAAATCTGAACCGATCTTACCCAATTTCTGCATAGGTGTTTCTAGTTGGATTGTAAGATGTTGTGTCAAATTTAAAGAAAATCGGGTACGATATGTCGTTTCTAGAGCGGAAAATTTCAAATCGGGAGCGACATTTGTATGGGGGCTATATCTAAATCTGAACCGATCTTACCCACCTTCTGCATAGGTGTTTCTAGTTGGATTATAAGACGTTGTACCACTTTTAAAGAAAATCGGGTACAATATGTGGTTTCTAGAGCGGAAAATGTCAAATCAGAAGCGACATTCGTATGGGGGCTATATCTAAATCTGAACCGATCTTAGCCAATTTTTGCATAGGTGTTTCTACTTGGATTGTAAGATGTTGTGCCAAATTTAAAGAAAATCGGGTACAATATGTGGTTTCTAGAGCGGTAAATGTCAAATCGGGATCGACATTTGTATGGGGGCTATATATAAATCTGAACCGATCTTACCCAATTTCTGCATAGGTGTTTCTAGTTGGATTGTAAGATGTTGTGTCAAATTTAAAGAAAATCGGGTACGATATGTCGTTTCTAGAGCGGAAAATTTCAAATCGGGAGCGACATTTGTATGGGGGCTATATCTAAATCTGAACCGATCTTACCGAATTTCTGCATAGGTGTTTATAGTTGGATTATGCAATGTTGTGCCAAATTTAAAGAAAATTGGGTACAATATGTGGTTTCTAGAGCGGAAAATGTCAAATCGGGAGCGACATTTCTATGGGGGCTATATCTAAATCTGAACCGATTTGCCTCAAATTAAATAGCTTTCGTCCTTGATCTACAAAACAATTAATTAAATTAATTAAACAATTTTTGTTAAGATCGGACTATAATTGTGACCTGTAATTTGATTACAACAATAGATGGACAGACAGACAGACAGACGGACAGACAGATAGACGGACATTGCTAAATCGACTCAGAAAGTGATTCTAAGTCGATCGGTATACTTTACAATGGGTCTATCTCGCTTCCTTTTGGGTGTTACAAACAAATGCACAAAGCCATAATACTCTAGTGGAGTGTATAAACAGAGACGGATAAAACCAATAACTGGGATTTTCGCGTGAGACGCAGCGGGCACTGCTAGTAAGTAATAAAAAATGAAATATTTGATAAAGCAATAAATTTGTATTTTTCAGCAAAAATTTTTTAAATTGTTAAAATCATACAAAATTAAAAATTGTTTATATATAAAATTAATAAAAAACACAAAAAAAGTTTTTTTTTCCGAGCCATAGTTCGAACCCGAGACCTTTTGGGTGCAAAGCGGACACCTTACCTCTGTGACGCCTACCTAAAAATTCGCTCCCATTCACTTTTGAAAATGCTATTCGTAAAATGTTACGGGATATTAACATATTATGAGCTTTTTTGGAAGTTGTTTAAAAGGACTTCCTCAAAAGCGAGAACAAATTAAATTTGGGGTTGAGATGCGATTAAAATGTACTTTCTACGAGTGTTTCCAATTTTTTTTGCTGGGATATGTTTTAAGTAGTATTTGAGTTGTTACAAAAATTACATCGAGGGTTTAAGTTCCTGTCCAAAATGTGAACTGCTCTGATCACATTATTTTACAAATTATTTAAAAAACTCTTAGAATTCATTTAGAACTATGTTTAGCAACTCTATACGACTGGTTTTATTATAAAATATAATTTGATAACTCTGACTAGCGGAAAAAAATATAGAACTACACAATTCATCGGTTGTGTTTTTATAACCTACACCACTTCATGGAATAAGGTATTATAAGTTTGTTTCAAGCCAAATGTTTATAACGCCAAGAAATTCTCGAGATAGACCTTCAGTATTCCGATCGGATGTCTGTATGTTCGTCCGTCTGCTGACCATCAAAAGGTTGTTCGCACTCTACAGATCGCAATCGTTGTCCGATTGGCACGAAATTTGGCAAAAATTATTTTTTTCGGACAAGAAGAGCCAGTACTGATTTTGGAGGAAATCGGTTCAGATTTAGATGAAGCCTCTATACAAGTATCCGTCCAATTTACACTATTAATGCTCTAGAATACAGATTTTACATCGGATCTAGATGAAATTTTCAGTATTATGTTTATTTGAAGTAGAAACAACTAACGTGAAAGTGGACCACATCGGTTCATGTTTTGACATAGCCCCCATACAAATGAATCTCCAATTTACACTATTATTGCTCTGAAATGTACATATTACATCAGATCTTGATAAAATTTCCCATTTCAACTAGAAACACCTATTACGAAAGTCATCGATATGGGCCCATGTTTTGGGCCATACAAGTGGGCCCCCGTACAAGTTGGCCCCCATTTTACACTATTATCGCTCAAAAACGCACATTTTGCAGCAAATCTTGATAAATTTTTGTAGATCATGCTATATTTCAACTAAAACAAGTAAAAACGGAGCTAAGTTCGGCCGGGCCGAACTTTATATACTCTCCACCATGGATTGCATTCCACAGAGGTTGTCGGTTTTCGTAGAAGTGCAGTAATATTACAGGAAAATATAAATTTTTTAATATAGCCAAACCAAAACAAATATTGAAAAAATAGTTTTATAAATAAATATAATATTTTTTTATTTCAAACCATTATTTATTTCAAATCAAAAAATAAATATTCTTATATTTATATTTTCAAAGAGCTTAAATACCATAAATATTGGTAGATAGTGGGCGCTACAGTTTGTTGTATTTCCATTCTATTTTAATTCCAAAAGTATTACCCTCTTGACGTTTCTACGCAATTAGAATTTCATCATTCTAGCTGTAGTCGTTTAGTTGGTACTATTTTTATCCATCTGTACCATTGTATCCCTTGAAAGTAAAAATTTCCAAAAATCTGTTTATTTAAATATCTACGCAATCAGAGGAATGTATACACCGAATTTCATTATTCCAGGTGTAGCCGTTTGGTTGGTACGAATTTGGAAAAAAAACCTTCTATTTTGCATGTCTGCGTAGTCAAAGGAATGTATACTCCGAATTTCATGACTCGAGCTGCGGTCATTTGATTGGTACTATTTGTATCCCTTTTTTTCATTTTAACGCCAAAAAGTACGAATTTTGAAAAATCCGTGTATTTTACTTGTCTATGCAATCAGAGGAATGTATACACCGAATTTCATTATTCTAGGTACAGCCGTTTGGTTGGTACCGTTTTTATCCCTCTATTCCCATTTTAGCCCTTAAAAGTACGAATTTGGAAAAAATACTTTTATATTATGTATCTTCTCAATTAGAGGAATGTACACACCGAATTTCGTGTTTCTAGCTGTTGTCGTTTAATATGTACCATTTTTATCCCTTTTTTGCCCCATTTCACCCCCTACAAATTAGAATCACTTTATGGTGCCCGTTTTTGCTATAAGGGGAATGCGCGTACTAAATATCAAGCAAATATGAACAGACATATTCAAAAAACATGCTTAAATACGCTAAAATATTAGGGATTATTATGGCTACTCTTAGTCCTTGTGAGGGAAAAAATTTTCCCTTTGGGCCGATTTCCCCCAGTTTCAATCCCAACCGGTCTACGACTATAAGACGCATTTATGGAAAATTTGAACGCTCTAGCTCCTTTCGTTTAGATGCTAGCGTGCTTTCAACAGACGGACAGACGGATGGACGGACATGGCTAGATTATCTTAGAATTTTATGACGATCGAATATATATAATTTACAGGTCTCAGATCGATATTTCAAGGTGTTACAAACGGAATGACAAAGTTAGTATACCCCCATCCTGGTGGTGGAGGGTATTAAAACTACTTCCAAAGTGATCTATGTGGGTTCACATTTAAATATAGCGCCCTTACATATGGACCAAAATTTCCTATTAACGCTCTATAACCCCCATTTTGCATCAGAGTTAATTAAATTTTACATATCATGTTATTTTTCAACAAGAATAC
>OX377618.1:143420797-143443970 GCA_947397865.1 Polietes domitor
TTCATTTAATTATTCCTTATGTTATACATTCCTATTTTATTTATTTAGAAAGTTTCCAGTTGACACAACAAATCATATATTTATAATCTTTATTTGATAACCCTTTACCGCCGTGCATGGCGTTGAATACATATTAACGAACAATTGTTTTAATATGCAATTATATTCCATGTTGTATTTCCGGTACACAGAGACTCACAAACATCTACACAACGTTAGTTATGGTCCAGATACGTTTTGGGGTTGAGTCGTGGGAGAGTGATAAGTTACGGGGGGTAGAATGGTGAAACTGCTTAACAATTTGTGGCGGGGTTGGTGATAATGTTACATAACATGTATTTTGAATTTAACTCAGATGACAGTGCGTTGTCTTTGATTGGCCTCATTTCCTCAGCACAGTGTAGGAAAGTTACACGAAAGTGAATTCACCTATATAGAAAATAATTAATAAATAAAATAATAATTAACTAAAATAAATAATGTAAATAAATTAATAATTATGGTGGCTACAAATTTCGCTGGCAAGACTAAGCCCACAGACCATATATTCTACATTTATTCATAGGTTTTTTACACACAGACATTATCTTCTACGTTAGATTGTTACCTCTTTAAAAATAATACAAAATAAATTTTCCGATTTTTGCCTATTTTTTAAAGGATTTTTTTTTGTCACAGCAAAAAAAAAGAGTTTTTGAAGGAAAAATTATGTTTCTCAATTTTTCCAAAATCACTGTTCCTATGTGAATATGAGATTTCCAATACTACATTTAATTGTTCAAATAAGCGGATGCGATCGGACTTATATGTATGTCCACAACGAAAGTACAAATATTAAAGGTACCTTGGATGAGAGTTGTAATAGCTAAAATTAAAAATAAATTTTTAGGTCTCTGGCTCAAAATTATTATCTTTTTGTAGCCTTAAGGTACTACTGGACACTTTCATGAAAGTGAGCGATCATGTAAACCAACAAAGCCACAAATTGTTATGTTAAATATTTTAGCTGTAATCCTTAACAATCAATAAAACCAGTAAGACGCCCTTCGATATCATATTTTTGAATTAAAATTTCCATCTGGGTATGTGCCATGCTTTCTCTTCTTACTTCGATCATCATTATTCCAATTCTCTGTGTCGACAGAAACTTGTGTGACTGGAGTGTATGTATAGTTTTTTTCTTGTCTCGAATCGCGATTTTTATATAATAAAATCACCCCACATACAAAACATCTCACACTGTGTGTGTTGGTGTGAACATTCGGCATTATTTAAAACAAAAGCAAACAGAAACATTCGCATTCTCATTCGTATCAAATTGTTGGAAAATGCTTAGCGGCCATGGTTTGGGGTAATTAAAATGCCAAAGGCTTCCTAAGCATGTGTGCGACAAATGGATGCTTGCCAACAGCTCCAAAGACGTAAAAACGCAAACGTACACAAGAGATATGATATACAGCATCTGGGCATTGGGCTATGACCGCTAAAACCAGAAGTTATCGAAAATTTAAAACTGCGGCGGTAAAATCGGCGTTAAGTTCGGCCGGGCCGAACTTTATATACCCTCCACCATGGATTGCATTCCACAGAGGTTGTCGGTTTACGTAGAAGTGCAGTAATATTACAGGAAAATATATTTTTTTTGATATAGCCGAACCAAAACAAATACAAATATTAAAAAATTAATTTTATAAATAAATATAATATTTTAATTATTTCAAACCACGCTTATAAGATAATGCAGTCAGAGGAATGTATACACCGAATTCAATGATTCCAGCTGCCCCCATTTGGTTGGTACCATTTTTACCCCCTTGACGTTTCTACGCAATTAGAATTTCATCATTCTAGCTGTAGTCGTTTAGTTGGTACTATTTTTATCCCTCTGTACCATTGTATCCCTTGAAAGTACTAATTTCGAAAAATTCGTCTATTTTCTGTGTCTACGCAGTCAGAGGAATGTATACTCCGAATTTCATGACTCGAGCTGCGGTCATTAGATCGGTACTATTTGTATCCCCTTTTTCGTTTTAACCCCAAAAAGTACGAATTTCCAAATATTAGTTTATTTTCCGTGTCTACACACTCAGCCGAATGTATACTCCGAATTTCATGACTCTAGCTGCGGTCATTTGATTGATACTATTTTTATCCCCTTTTTAATTTTAACCCCAAAAAGTACGAATTTCGAAAAATTAATTTATTTTCCGTGTCTACACACTCAGAGGAATGTATACTCCGAATTTCATGACTCTAGCTGCGGTCATTAGATAGGTACTATTTTTATCCCCTTTTTTCATTTTAACACCAAAAAGTTCGAATTTTAAAAAATCCATGTATTTTACTTATCTTTGCAATCAGAGGAATGTATACACCGAATTTCATTATTCTAGGTACATCCGTTTGGTTGGTACCATTTTTATCCCTCTATTCCTATTTTACCCCTTAAAAGTACGAATTTGGAAAAAAAAATACTTTTATATTATGTATCCACTCAATTAGAGGAATGCACACACCGAATTTCGTGTTTCTAGCTGTTGTCGTTTAATATGCACCATTTTTATCCCTTTTTTGCCCCATTTCACCCCCTACAAATAAGAATCACTTTATGGTGCACGTTTTTGCTATAAGGGGAATGCGCATACGGACGGACATGGCCAGATCGTCTTAGAATTTTATGACGATCAAGAATATATATATACTTTATAGGGTCTCAGGTCGATATTTCAAGGTGTTACAAACGGAATGACAAAGTTAGAACTTACAATAGGAATCTTAACAAAATGTATATTTTTCTTGTCGAAGTGAAAACAATTACAAACGGCGTTAAGTTCGACCGGGGCGAATCTTATATACCCTCCACCACGAAGTGCATTCCATAGTATTATCGGTAAATTAGAGGCTGTTAATTTTACATAGAATTTCACTACCATATTAGGAAAACTGTCCTCTACTATATATAATTGTAAAACTTCAGGAATCAAAAAGTAAGCATTAGAAAGCAATCTTCAAAAATGTGCCCTAAACATTATTATTTAGTAGATACAATTTCCCTCAAGCTCGATTTTCCCATTTGCAATATCTTGATTCCCGCTTCAGCCTAAATGTCTGTACCATTCTGATAGGAAAAGTTCTAATTTTGAAGATCCAATATGTTTCAGAGTGGAATATACACATCTAATTTCATAACTTTAGCTATACCAGTTTGATTGGTACCAGTTTCTCTGTTTTTTCTATTTTGAATTTAGGAATATTCGCACCTCTTACTTTCCGCGTCTACGTAGACAGACGAGTGTCAATACGGTATATCATGATTCTAGCTACAGCCGTTTTGTTGTTGCCAAATTTAAATGCATTTAGATCCTGATGGTATGAATATCGAAAGATCTATTTATTATTCGTGTCACCGCAGTCCGAGAAGTGTACACTTCGAATTTCATTATTATGGCTCCCTTTTCCACCTACAAGTACAAATTTCAAAAAATTCCTTTATATTTCGCGACTACACAATAGGATGAATTCATACACCGAATTTAATGATTTAAACATCAACAGGTTGGTGGTTGCCATTGTTGTCCCTCTTTTCCAATAGTATCCCTAAAAAGTACGAATTTCGAAGTATCCCTCTAATTTACTTGTCAACGCAATTAGAGTGATGTACACACCGAAATTCTGTTTCATGTTTTGTTTGTTATACACTCCACGAGAGTATTATATCTTTCTGCATTTGTTTGTAACACCCAAAAGATAGGCCCATTGTTAATTATTCCGATCGATTTAGAATCACTTTTTGAGTCGATTTAGCAATGTCCGTCCGTCCGTCCGTCCATCTATTCTTGTAATCACGATACATGTCGCAATTGTAGACAGAACCAAATGAAACTTTGCACAACGAAGTTTTTCGGTTCAACGACGAACGCTATTTAATTTGAAGAAAATCGGTTCAGATTTAGATATAGCCCCCATACGAATTTCACTCCCGATTTGACCTTTTCACTCTAGATATCACATATTTCAACATATTTTCTTCAAAATTCGCAAAACACCTTATATTTCAACTGGAAACACCTGTTGTAAAAATGTGTTAGATCGGTTCAGATTTACATATAGCTCCCATACAAATTTTGCTCCCAATTTGAATTTTTCCGCTCTAGAATCCACATATTTTAACAGATTTTCTTCAAAATTGACAAAACATCTTATATATAAACTAGGAACACCAATGGTTAAAATGGGCCACATCGGTTCAGTCTTACATATAGCTCTCATACAAATTTCGTTCCCCCTGAAACCGCGTATTTTCAGAGAATTTCTTAAAATTGAGCATAACACGTTATACTTGAATTGGAAGAACTTATTGTGAAAGTTAGTCACTTCATTCCATGTTTGGATATAGCCCCGATACAAATATTATTCTCGATTTGACTAGTTGGGCCAGGTCATAGTAGCCTGTGATTAGGAAACATAAACAAAATTTTCCCGTTTTCACTTTTTTACTGAATTGAATTGCATTCGATAGAATGTGGAGTGTATCATATAGACGGCCCCGCCCTACTTTAGCCTTTCCTTACTTGTTTCTAAATTAATATACCCTTGGAAGCACTTTAAATACAATTTTTTATTCTTGTCTTAGAATAACTCATTGGTAGAATTATCTGCTGTTTATATAGTTTGGTAAAAAATAAATAGGAATCAGTACCTTTCAAATGATGCCTAAAAAATGAATATCGGACGAAAAATGACGTCACTGACTCCATTTTTGTGAAACAATTTAATGCAGGCGATGATTTTCACAGCCAAAATGTTCAAATACTTTTTACAAAAATTGGCGCTGCGACGCCAATTTCATTCCGATGTTCATCATTTAGTCATCATTCGAAAGGTATTGACTGCAGCTATTTATTTTTTTATAAAATACTGACAATCCACAAAACATTACTATATTCGTCCAACAATTCGACCAATAAGTTACTCTAAGACAAGAATCAAAATTTATATTTAAAGTGCATTCAAGGGTGTACTATTTCAGAAAAAAATTAAGAAAAAATGTAACACAAAAAAATTACACCGGAAAAACATGATTTTTAGGGTTATTTTCAGGAGCGTTTAGCTCACAGACGGCTTGATCTAGGAACGAAATATTTTTAAAATTGTTTTTCCATTTGTATGGAACTCGACCCAGCCTAGTATATATCATTTGGGCGGGTGTACACGATAACTCGCGAAAGGATACAAGGAATCGATGCAAACTTAGCATATGGTAATATTTTCCCAAACTTAGTATAAGTTCAAAGATGGGCGAAATTGTCACGCCCCTTCTGGTACCTCCCACACAAATGGTCTATATTCCTATGCCAAATTAAAACTAATGTAACTTTCATACGGATCTTCGGAATCAGCTCTATTTTTGTATTTGATTATGTTTTTATAATCGCTAAAATATGGCGGGTTTTGCAACGCCCCTTCCAGAACCTCCCACCCAAAACTACGTAAAATTTATGTTGTTATAACTTCTATACTGATGAACGGAATACTGTGGAATTCTATATTTGGAAATGCCTTTATAATGGTTACATTTGCATGGAATATGGGAGATATTTCCACACCATTTCTAGCACCACCCACACAAAGTGGTATAAACTTTGGTTACAATATTACTGACATAACATTCATAACTAATTTGAAATTTGATATTTAAAAATGTTTTTATAAACACTTTGAACCTAAAAAATATTTACGTTAAAGCCACGCCCCTTCTTGAACCTCCCACATAATTGTATCTATCCTAGGTAATATTAAGTCCTTCATAACTTCTACACCGTTGCGTGGAATCCACTATCCACTTCATATTTGATCATGTTCTCATAATTGTTTTATAAATGTGGAAGGTTGCGTATATATGTTTATTGAGAGTGAGGGTATATATAAGTCGGTTTAGCCGACTGAATCTTACTTACTTGTTTTATTTATTTTTAGTTCTCTCATGCTACAAGAGGAAAGCAAGTAACAAATTTCTAGTGCATATAAAACAGAAATTTTCAAAAAGAAAATGATTGAATAAGCTAAATACACTGTCACACAAATTAAGACTTTTTGATTGGAACATAATAGCGACCATATGATACTGAAAGGGCATGTTTAGTAGATCATTTTTGTAGAATAAACTTATAGAACAGCTGGTCTAAGTTTCTTTTTACTGCGGGTCAAAGTTTTCATTTTTTGGTCAAAGGGAGCATTGTAGTAAGCAAAACAAGTAAGGAAAGGCTAAAGTCGGGCGGGGCCGACTATATAATACCCTACACCACTCCCTCGCTTTGATTACTACACCCAGGTATTTCATGGGAGCAATTTTATGTAGTTCATACTATAAATTCATCTTTAGTCATATTTAATTGATATAATTGATCCAACTATCCGACAGACAAATACAAATTATACAGTAGTAATAGGATGAATCGGACCGACATTTCAAAATGGAGCCTATAACAACATTTTGGGCCTTTTCCAAAACATGGGCCTATATATTTCTCATTCACGCTAGGTATTCCTAATTGAAAAATATCATGATCTGCAAAATTTGATGAAGATCCGATGTAAGATGTAGTTTCTGGAGCTGTAATGGATCGTAATGGGACCCCATTTGGGTTATACCAAAATATGGACATATAGGCATCTGCCAAATAGGTAAGGAAAGGCTAAAGACGGGCGGACTTTCTATCTCATTACAATTCAATCCGGTACGAAAGTGAAATCGGGAAGGATTTTTGCATCCTGTAAAAGTATGTGTTTAAAAAAAAGTGTTAAATCGGGAAGGACATTTGTATGGGGGTATATTGAAACCTGGAACGATGTGACCTGATTTCACCATGTATGTTTATTGGTGAAAGATAATATGTAAAGTTTGGACAAAATCGGTTAAACATTCGGGGGCAACATTTGTATGAGGGCTATATCTAAATCTGAACCGATCATACCCACTTTCAGCATAGGTGTTTCTAGTTCGCTTATAAAATGTTGTGCCAATTTTAAAGAAAAATTTGGTTTCTAAAGCGGAAAAAGTGAAATCGGGAGCGACATTTGCATGGGGGCTATATCTAAATCTGAACCGATCTAACCCGCTTTCACCACAGATATTTCTAGTTTGATTATAAGGTGTTAAGCCAAATTTGAAGAAAATCGGGTACTATACGTGCTTTATAGGGCGGAAAAAGTGAAATCGGGAGTGACATTTGTATGGGGGCTATATCTAAATCTGAACCGATTTCCTCCAAATTCAATACCGATGGTCTTTGGCCAGAAAAAATATCTTCTGCCAATCGGATAACAATTGCGACCTGTAGAGTGCGAACAAGCTTAGATGGACAGCAGACGGACAGACAGACATCGTTAAATCGACTCAGCTGGTGATTCTAAGCCGATCGGTATACTTAAAGGTGGGTCTAGGTCGATTATTTCTTGGTATTACAAACATTTGGCGCGAAACTAACTTATAACACCCTAGTCCACGAAGTGGTGTAGGGTATAAAAAGTGCTGTTGGTATATGTCACAGAGAATTCTTATTGTCAGAACTATATTGTGAAACTTTATGAGAAACATTTTTGTGGAACATCATAACCACTAACTCCGCTCTTTATGGGTCAACTTGACAATTTCGAGAAAATCAAAAAAATTCTTTCAACAAGGACTTTAAAGGACGGAAATGTTCTACGAAAAAAATTGTCGGAAAATTTCAGTGGATGTCCCGAAGACACCAATGTTTTAAATAAAGCTCTTCACGCTTAAATTGCAAAATTACACGTCTGCCTATACAATAAAATTACTGGGGTTAAAATTGGTCCATGATTTTTTTGGAAGATCGATCTTTTTCGAAAATGTGGGTATTTCGGTAAAGCACGGTAAACAAGTAATACAAATTTGCATAGTTTTTGCAAAGTTTTCATTTTCGCGGGAGATATGGCTAAAATGATTTTGTATGCATGACATTTTTGTTTTGTAATTTTCTCGCAATCCATCCAATGTCGCTGGTAATATATGTGTAGTCAGTCAATCTTTGATCCACTGTAAAAAATACTCAGAGCATTTTTGTTTTGTAATTTTCTCGCAATCCATCCAATGTCGCTGGTAATATATGTGTAGTCAGTCAAATCTTTGATCCACTGTAAAAAAGAATAGAGCAGCTGGTCTATAAGTTTATTCTACAAAAATAATCTACTTGACATGCCGTTTCCAAATTATAGGGTCGCTACTCTGTTCCAAAAATGCTGTTGGACAGTGATATTAATGGGTATTTTCACTCCCTGTGAAAAATTTTCCCTCTGTGCCTTATAGCCCATTTTCCTAAAATGAAATGCGTAAAAAGGGATACAAATGGTACCAATCATTCGACAATAGAAACATACATGGAATTCGGTTTTTGTATCATTTTAATTGTGCATACTTGTAAACTAAATGGATATTTCGAAATTCATACTATTAAGGGGTGAAATGGGAAATATGATGTTTAAAAAATGGGAGTACAAATAATAAGTTGCTTTGACGGAAACTGCGATTTTAGTAAATAAAGAAGACTTCAGCACAACCTTTGGTCTTAAACCAAAATAAATGACAAGACATACAACATAACAGACCAACTATACATACAAAAAACAACAATACACACGAGGTACAGTGAAGACGGGACATACCGTACAACAACAACCTTTGCATTGTTGCGAGCGATGCGAGCACATGCACAACATTGAATTGGCAAGTGGTTCGGTGGAATATTTTGTTTATCAGCGCTTCTCATTTGAAATATGTGACCGCTGGTACTAATATGAACCCTGATTTAAGTCAAAGACATACATTAGTTGCGAAAGTTCTGACGAGATGGGGTAGCGCCCATCGAAACTGCGCAGTCAACTTTTAGCTGCAACAATAAAGGTCTCACTTTGCCTTTCTGCTAATTTTGGGTTCTGCTGAAGACTTCAGCACAACCTTTGGTCTTAAACCAAAATAAATGACAAGACATAGTAAATAAAATTATAAAAAAATAGATATAAATTTTTGTTTTGATTTTATCAGTAGCAACATCTGTACACAAAAGATAAGTTTTTAGGATTCGGACACAAATTGTTTGTTCGATCACTTAATTTTTGAATACAAAGCTCGAATGTTAACAGTAAAGATGTCATTATTCGCAAGCATCCAAAAGTATACCGGTCCTAAGTCAGCGACCAAGTGCTGCCCTTATTTATGTACGTATTCTGCACGAGACAGGATGACACATATTTAGGTAAACGTGCACATACACCCTCACACAGCCGCAGCCACAGACACAATTACATTGAGATCTAAACAAACAGCAACAAATGTTGGCGAAGGCGTTTGCTGTTGTCTCCAACATGACGAGGAACAGATGTTTCCAAACGAAATGCTTTTTTCTCGCTTGTTTTTATTACACGTGTAGATATAGGTTTTTTATGTAATAAAATAAAAGCGGATGGTAGTGTTGTTTGTGGTAAGCAGGAAAAAAAAAACGAATGAAATCCTGGGAAGGACACGTAACAGTTTGAATGAAATGCTCAGTTTTCTTGAGTTCGTATTTAGCATAAAACATGCTACTTATTTATTTAGAGTGGAGTGGATTCCAAAACACAACTAGGATAGTTGTCATAAAGTACGACAAGTAATCCAAAATAGAACAGGAAGGACATTTACATGTGGCCTAGGTACTCGGTGTAATCACATAATCCTTGTGATGTGACAAGGATTGGTAACAATTTCTAAGATAGTTTTGTTATGGTTTTTTATTTCTTTACATTTTGAACAAAAGATATGATGTCCGGACATAACCCCCACGGACATAAGCCACACAAACCGGGGGGGCTTGTAGAATCTGTAAAAAATAGGGAGACTTCCGAATAACAGAGATAGTACCTTGTAGGAGTAAGTACAGGTACTCCTCTCACGACTTGACTTTAGAAGCCACCTAGTAATGCCGATATGACTTCCAAAAGTTTTAGAACACAAACATTAAATAGATCTTGCTTAAGTTGGTCACATAAAGTGGGCAGCTTCTGTGGACAACTACTGTAAAATATTTATCACGCTTCTATAAGTGGTTGTAGTAGGATACAAATATAACAATTTGCAAGAGTTATTTTATGAGTTGTCCTCATGCACTTTTACGTAATTTTTATGAACTTATATCTGCCAGTATTGTGGAGGGTACATAAGATTCGTCCTCATCTGTACATGTAGTGTCAAGATAAAGGATTAATTCTTAGCTGCTGATGTTTGGTATTTTTTTAATAGTCTAGCCTAAAAAAATGTTTCCTCCATTTGTTTCGTTTAAACTATAAAAGTGCATCCTTTGCAGATGTGTTCCTTACAAAATGCATCAAAGGAAAGCTGAAAAGTACACCAGCGAGTATATTGCATAGGTACATTTCAACTACAGGGTGGCAAAGAAAATCGTTCGTATGTACAATGTACATTGTACATGGGGCACCTTTCGAGCTTTTATACCCACCATCAAAGGATGGGACATACTGAATTTGTCATTCTGTTTGTAACACCTTCAAAAAACGTCCTGAGACCCTATAAAGTATATATGTCCTTGATCGTCATAAAATGCTAAGCCATGTCCGTCTGTTGAAAGCACGCTAGCATCTAAACGAAAAGAGCCAGGACATCCAAATTTTGCTAGAATACAAGGATGGGATATACCCCTAATATTTCGAGTATTTAAGCTTGTTTTTAATATTTCTGCTTATATTTACTTGATATTTGGTATGCGCAATCCTCTTATAACATAACTGCGCACCATTAAGCGATTCATACCTGAAGGGGGTGAAATGGGCCAACAAGTGAAAAAATTGTACCTATCAAATAACAACAGCTAGAAACATGAAATTCGGTGTGTACATTAGGGGTGGGATAGTACACTTTGTATTGGAATTTTAGGAAATTTTGTGAGGTTCGGAAAAAATTCATAAGTCGAAAAATGGGGGTGGTGGGGTGCGATTAAGAGGATGGTCATCGGGGTCAAAAATGAGGGAAAAGGGGTAAAAATACACAAAAAGGCCCAAAAGTGCCTCGGGGTTAAATTTAAGACCGCCTCTCATTTATTTTTCCTCCCCATCATTTTTTTTGGAAACACATACCCCATATCTCAACTCGTTAGAGGGGCTCCCATACAAAAATTATTTTTTTTTTTAAATTTGTACCCACCGCTCTTACTGGTGGGTAGAGGAGGCCTTCTTGTGGAGTCAAATGTATGAAAGACCCCCAATATCTTTTCAACCTCCGCATTTTCTCCGAACATACTTACCTCCTATCTTCAACCCTTAAGGTGGTCCCCATACCATTTTTTTATAATTTTTGTTATGACAGTAAGGCCCAAAATTACTACTAATTTCCCTCCCCAACATTTTTCCCAAACAAACTTACCCCCTAACCCCACACATTAATGGGACTCCCATAAAAAACTATTTTTAATATAATAAATAATATAAAATAAAATTTGCTTCCACGACTCTAACTGTCCCAAGGAGGCCCCTGGTGGAGTCAAATTTATGACCAACCCCCAATATTTTGTCAGGCCCAATATTTTCTCAGACCACACCTACCCTCTATAATCAATTCTTAAGGTAGTCCCCACACATTTTTTATAATTTTCTAGTAGTGCGGGTAGGGGGTAAGTTCTATCTAATTTCAGTTCATTTAATTTCATGATTCTAAGTTCATCCGTTTGCATGGTACCATTTTTATTCTTTTTAATTTTTCCCCAAAAGTACGAATTTTCATATTTTGCGTGTCTACAAAGACAGGCGAGTATTAACAATGATAACCAAATTTTCCATAAATGCGTCTTATAGTCGTAGAACGGTTGGTATGGCAACTGGGAATTCGCACCAAAGGGAAAAAATTCCCTCACAAGGACTGAAACTATCCATAATAACTTCTAATATTTTAGAGTATATAAGCATGTTTTTTTAATATGTCTATGAAATTCGGTGTGTACATTCATCTAATTGAGTAGATACATAATATAGAAGTATTTTTTCCAAATTTGTACTTTTAAGGGCTAAAATGGGAAGAGAGGGATAAAAAAGTACTAATTAAACGGATGCACCTAAAATTATGAAATTCGGTGTGTACATTCCTCTGTTTGCGTAGACATATAAGGGATTTTTCGAAGTTTGTACTTTTTGGAGTTAAAATAGAAAAAGAGGATAACAACTGTACCAATCAAATGACCGCAGCTAGAGTCATGAAATTCGGAGCATATATTCATCTGACTGCGTGGACACGTAAAAGAAAAACGTTTTTCTAAATTCTTACTTTCAAGGGAACAGAGGAATAAAAATGGTACCAATTAAAAGGCTACAGCTAGAACGATGAAATTCGGCGTGTACATTCCTCTAATTTCACAGATACGTAAAATAAAGAGATTTTAGAAAGTTGTATTTTATGGGGGTAAAATGGGATAAAAATGGTACCAAGCAAATAGCCGCAGCTAGAATTCGGTGTATGCATTCCTTTGACTGCATAGACATATTTATAAAATTATTTTTATTAACTGGGATATTGTCCTGACTCAAGACCATTTTGCATCTATATTTAATAGAATGCAAATTTATTTACAAATGGCATTGTGACATTTATTACTTGGCTGCAGACTACCTACCAGTAGGGATCTGTAAATCGACTTTTGGGAGGAAAAAGTCGAAATCGACTTTACCATTGTCAAAAGTCGACTTTTGTTTTCGACTTTGTACATCAATGAATTTAAGTTATTGAATACCGATTTTATTTTTTTCGCACTAGAAAACACATCATTTATCCGATTTTCTTCAAATTTGACACAACAACTAGAAACATCTATGCAAAAAGTGGGTCAGATCGGTTCAAATGTATATATCCAATATAAATGTCTCTCGTTTTGGTTTTGATTTGGTCTATTCATCTTTTCATTCATTGCAATGTCGTCTTTTTATTTATTTGCACCAGTCGAATTTTCAAAAGTCGATAAATCGTATATTGAAAAATTGACTTTTCATATATTTGCAAAAGTCGAAAAATCGATTATTCATATATTTCCAAAAGTCGACTTTTTGCTTCAACTATACATCCCTACTTCGCAGCGACTTTTCAACAACATACCCGGCCTCTTTATCTAATGATTCTCACAAACGAAACGAGAAGCCCAACTCAAATGCCGAATATCCGACTTTAAAAAAAATCACACCAAGTAATTATTTTTTTTTTCAATATTTTTATTTGTTTTTAACTGGGATATTGTCCTGGCTCAATACCATTTTGCTTCTTTCTATATTTAATAGAATGCAAATTTATTTACAAATGGCATGGTGACATTTATTACTTGGCTGCAGACTACCACGATCATGATTTCGACCATGTCAAAAGTCTTTTCAAGTGGCTTCGCAGCGACTTTTCAACATCAAACCCGGCCTCTATAAGGAGATGATTCTCCCAAACGAACGAGAATCACAACTCACTTGCCGAATTTGCGTTTAAAAAATCGCACCAAGGAATAAAGCACACATGCCATCTTACAAGCATCTCATTGAGTTGCATATGTAAGTATGTGTATATGCAGGTATAGTTACCCAGCAATACTTCTGCCGTGCCAACGCTCATTTGTTTTAGTTTTTTCGTTTTTTTTCTGTAATCAATATTTGATTTGAACTGGGATATTGTCCTGGCTCAAGACCATTTTGCTTCTATATTTAATAGAATGCAAATTTATTTACAAATGGCATGGATGGCATTTTTATTTGTTTAAAAAAATTAACATTTTCCTGTAATGTTGTGCTACGAAAATCGACAGCGTCTTTGGAATACAACCCATGGTGGAGGATATATAAAGTTCGGCCCAGCCGAACTTAACGACTTTTTTACTTGATATTTCTCTTTTCCAATTGTATCCCGTAAAAGTACGAATTTTGAAAAAATCTCTCTATTTTACGTGTCGACGCAATTAGAGGGATATACATTTAAAATTTCATGTTTCTTGCTCTTGTCGTATCATTGAATGTACGTATCAAGAGGAATGTACGCAACAAATTTCAAATGCATATAAAGCTAAAATTTAAAAAAAATTTACTTAAACAATGTAAATATTAAGGGATATTTTTTTCGTCCACTTTCAATACTAAGCGACCTGCATCCATAAGACACATGTACGGAAAACTTGAACCTCTTAGCTCATTTCGTTCGGCAGCTAGCGTGCTTTCAGACGGACACGACCACGACCCACGACTTTATGGGGTCTCCAATGAATATTTCAATGTGTTACAAACTCATTCCTTTAAGTAAATATACGCCCATCCTTAGCCGTATTCATTTTGTTCCACCCTGTTGATATTAACATAATATTAAATGTTCATCCTTTAAATATCACATCGTGCAGTATCATTCACATAGTCTCGTTTCGACTAGTGTTGGAATACGAACAACTATCTGTATAGTACTGCGAGTATTTATATAGTTAAGTTTCTTGTGTAAACAGAGTGGCCAATGGTCCTGATTGCATTTTGTAGCAGCCACTGTTGGCTTCTGTAAACATTCGCCGGGAACACAAGCAATCAGTATTCTTTACACTGCTTTCTCTATAAAGTTCGCAGCACGAGAACCAGAACACAAAAGTGTATCCCATGACTTCCTGTAGAGTCAAAGGAAAAAAACTTAAAAACTAACTAATAAAGACGACTTTCGTATCAAAGAAACGCCACAGGATATTTCGAATGAAGATTGCTGTGTGTTTGTTCTTCTTTTCAGTACTGTAGCCTTTGACTCTTTGGAATTTCCTCCAAGTTCGATGTTTTTCTTTTGTTATAACATTTTTATTTGTTCATAAAATGTTCACTATTTTCCACATGTTTTTGTGGTTATTTCATGTGGTTTGAAAATGCCATTATTTTTATTATTACGATCATAAAATTGTCAGTTTTATTATGAACGAGTAGATTCCGTGCGCTGTTACACATATATATTTATTAGGGGGTAGCGTATTGAAATATAAATGTTTTTCACTGCTTTCTATTTAAAATATTATGAAAGTACAATAAACTGCCCGCTACTTTGCACAATTTTCACATGAACCTGTTTCTAAACAAATAAGGTGGAATTTATAGCATTTTGTCTCACTATTACCCATTTTTTTGTTCCGAAAATAATCCAATTTAAGGATATCCCTTTTAGGGTAAATCTATTTATGCCGAGCGCTGAAATATTTTGAAAAAGACTTTAGTTGGTACAATTTTTTACCCCTTTTGCCTCGCTTTTTTGTGTGACAATAACGGTTTTCACGGTGTTTTGAAATCACGGTTTTCGAAAAACCCGAAAATCCGACATTGCAAAAAACCCGGGTTCTTGATCACTCTAGTTCCGAACTGAAATATGAAGTGATGTGGAAAATACATTTAAAGTAGTATCCGAGGCCTATTTGAGAGGGAAACAAGGACCCATGTTTATGGGGGCAATATGAAAGCATGGTTTTACAGCGGAAATAGGATAAATAGAAGGGACATTTGTAGGGCGCCTACAAGAATATTATTTTATTTGGCATTCAAAGAAAAATGTCATTTGTGTGTCATTTATGTCAGATAAATTATCGGATTAATTATCGTTAATAATGAAAAACAACATCAGCCAAATGGCCACCACGACCACGCTTACAGGACCATATCCATTTCATGAAATTTTCCATAACCAAATCGCAAAGTGGCTGTCCTATGTCCTCGATAGCCTCACGAATTCTATCTTTGAGGTCTTGAATCGACGCTGGCCTGTTGGCGTAGACCGCAAGGTGTTAAATCCCAAGATCTCGATGGCCAATTGTGATCAGCTCTTCGAGAAATAACACGGTCAGGAAACTTTTCCCGTAAAACAGCAATGGTTTCGTTGCTTGTGTGGCACGTAGCGCCGTCTTGTTGAAAATAAACATTGTCCAGATCAATACCATCCAACTCCGACCATAAAAAATCATTAATCATCTCTCGATAGCGCAATCCATTCACCGTAACTGTTGATCCAACCTCATTTTCGAAAAAGTAAGGTCCAATGACCCTTCCGGACCATAAACCGCACCAAATAGTCACACGATGAGGATGGAGAGGCTTCTCAACAATAACTCTTGGGTTTTACGAGCCCCAGATGCTCGAATTTTTCCACCAATTCCTGTATTGCGGTCCGACAAGGTGCTTCACGACGACCCAAGAACGCTTTAGTTTTGCGAACTGTGACTGCAAGATTTTCACCATTTTTGTAGTGAATTTTAATAATTTCAATGCATTGTTGAAGCGTGTATCTTTCATTTTTATACACTCCATGAGAGTATTATGTCTTTGTGCATTTGTTTGTAACACCGAAAAGGAAGCGAGATAGACCCATTATTAACCAGTAAGGAAAGGCTAAAGTCAGGCGGAGCCGACTATATGATACACTCCACTTTCTATCCTATTACAATTCAATTCGGTAAAAAGTGAAATCGGGCAGGATTTTTGTATCCTGTAAATGTATGTGTTTGACAAAAAATGTTAACTCGGAAACAACATCTGTATGGGGGTATATTGAAACATGGAACGCTGTGACCCACTTGTATGTTTATAGGTGAAATATAATATGTAAAGTTTGGAAAATCGGTTAAACATTTGGAAGCAATATTTGTATATATATAAATAAATGTATATATAAATCTGAACCGATCTTACCCACTTTCACCATAGATGTTTTAGTTAGATTATTAGATATTGTGCCAATTTGAAAGAAAACCGGGTACAATATGTCGTTTTTAGAGCGGAAAATGTCAAATAGCGGCCGTCATTTGTATGGGGGCTATATCTAAATCAGAACCGATCTTACCCACTTTCTGCATAGGTGTTTCTAGCTGGATTATAAGATGTTGTGCCAAATTTAAAGAATATCGGGTACAATATGCGGATTTTAGAGTGGAAAAAGTCAAATCGGGAGCGACATTTGTATGGGGACTATATCTAAATCTGAACCGCTTTTCCCACAGGTGTTTCTAACTAGATTATAAGGTGTTGAGCCAAATTTGAAGAATATCGGGTACAATATGTGGTTTCTAGAGCGGAAAATGTCAAATCGGGAGCGACATTTGTATGGGGGCTATATCTAAATCTGAATTGATCTTACCCACTTTCTGCGTAGTTGCTTCTATTTGTATTATAATATGTTGTGCCAAATTTAAAGGAAAAAGTCAAATCGGGAGCAACATTTGTATGGGGCTATATCTAAATCTAAACCGATCATACCCACTTTCAGCATAGGTGTTTCTAGTTCGATTATAAAATGTTGTGCCAATTTTAAAGAAAATCAGGTACAATATGTGGTTTCTAAAGCGGAAAAAGTGAAATAGGGAGTGACATTTGTATCTAAATCTGAACCGATCTTACCCACTTTCAGCATAGGTGTTTCGAGTTTGATTATAAGGTGTTAAGCCAAATTTGAAGAAAATCGGGTACTATATGTGCTTTATAGGGCGGAAAAAGTCAAATCGGGATCCGACTACCGATGGTCCTTGGCCAGAAAAAATAACTTCTGCCAAGTTTCATGACCATCGGACAACAATTGCGACCCGTAGAGTGCGAACAAGCTTAGATGGACAGCAGACGGACGGACGGACAGATAGACATCGTTAAATCGACTCAGCTGGTGATTCTAAGCCGATCGGTATACTTAAAAGTGGGTCTAGCTCGATTATTTCTTTGTGTTACAAACATTTGGCGCGAAACTAACTTATAATACCCTAGTCCACGAAGTGGCGTAGGGTATAAAAATGTTAAAAAGAAGAGGACCCAAAATACTCCCTTGAGGAATACACTAGATCGCATTATCAGTAGCCACAAAACAACATCTTTCACTTAAATATGACCTGAACCACTTGACCAGGGCAGGTGGAAACCAAATTTTAGCTAACTTCAAGAGAATTATATTATGCAGAACATTGTCAAACGCTTTACAAAAAGCTAAGTAAATTGTATCAACTTGGTGACCAAATTCAATTCTATTAATACAGTAATTAGTAAAAACTAATAGAATAGATGTCGTTGAACGATTTTTCATTAAGCCATGTTGAGATTCAGATAAAAATCGGCAAGCAAAAGAGAATAACTTATCTAGACTAAGTATTCAAATAACTTGGCAACTTTGACTAATTTAGAAATTGGCCTATAATTGCAAATGTCCCCCTTAGGACCAGATTTATGAATTGGAGAATTATTATTATTAGAATAATTAAAGATATACTGCAATGGGAAGCTGACAGAAGATGGACATTTTTTTAGAAATAAAGTTGACATACCATCAGTATCTAATTTTGCAGATTCATTAATATCAGATAAACTAGATCTAATATCACTCTCGGAAATATTAAAAATGCTAAATCTGAGACTGCAATAATATAGTCCAAAAGAGCGAAATCCAGGAATTGTGAACCCGATTCAAAATTAGAACTAAAGAATTTAGCAAATAAATTAGCTTGGTCTTGAGCTAAGCTAGCCATCACAAAAAAAACATGGCAGAAGGGAAATCACTACTTTTCTATTTAGATTTTATGAAACTCCAAAATGCAGTAGGATTACAACTAATCTTATTTTCAAAGCTTATAAAGAAATTAGTTCAAAAATGAAAATTCTCTCGAATAATGTTCATGCATTCTTTTACTGTACACTGAATTTGTGGATTTAGCGATTTTATAGAATTTATTTCTCAAACTCTTCAGTTTTTATAGGCCAGGAGTGTACCAGGGGAGTTTATATTTTTTTTTGGATTTATATATAATATATATTATTATGTTAATAAAAGTAGAATCACGAATTGATTTATCTTTAAACATATTCATTCAATCAATTTTAGATATAAGTTGATCAATTAAAACAAAGTCGCAAGCATTATAATCAAACCGCTCAATATCAGCGCTGACGAAACTAGGAAATGAATATAAATCTTTATATATAAAAACAAGTAAGGAAAGGCTAAAGTCGGGCGGGCCGACTATATAATACCCTACACCACTCCCTGCGTATATACCTCGCTTTGATTACTAAACCCAGGTATTTCATGGGAGCAATTTTATGTAGTTCATATAAAATAAAACTATAAATGCATCTTTAGTCAAATTTAATGAATATGGTAAATAATAAAGTAATTAATCCTTTTTCCAGCAGATATACCGAGTAAAGTAAATATAACTGGAAATATTGATAAAGATCCAAAGACAAATACAAATTATACAGCGATAATAGGATCAATCGGACGGACATTTGAAGGGGGCCTATAACAACACTTGAGGCCTGTGCCAAAACATGCGCCTAAATATTTCTCATTCACGGTAGGTATTCCTAGTTGAAACATAGAATAATGTGCAAAATTTGATGAAGATCCGATGTAAGATGTAGTTTCTAGAGCTGTAATAGAGAAGAATGGGGCCCATTTGGGTTATACCAAAGTATGGACATATGGCCATCTCCCAAACAAGTAAGGAAAGCCTAAAGTCGGACGGAGCCGACTATACAATTCACCCCACTTTCTATCTCATTACAATTCAATTCGGTAAAAAAGTGAAATCGGGAAGGATTTTTGAATTATGTAAATTTATGTGTTTGACAAAAAATGTTAAATCGGGAAGGACATTTGTATGGGGGTATATTGAAACCTGTAATGATGTGACCCCCTTTCACTATGTATGTTTATTGGTAAAAAATAATATGTAAAATTTGGCCAAAATCGGTTAAACATTCGGGAGCAACATTTGTATTGGGGCTATATCTTAATCTGAACCAATCTTACCCACTTTCACCATAGGTGTTTCTAGTTCGATTTAAAAATGGTGTACCAATTTTAAAGAAAATCGGGTACAATATGTGGTTTTTAGAGCGGAAAAAGTCAAATCGGGAGCGACATTTGGACAGGGGCTATATTTAATTCTGAACCGATCTTACCCGCTTCCAGCATAGGTGTTCCTAGTTCAATTATAAAATGTTGTGCCAATTTTAAAGAAAATCGGGTACAATATGTGGTTTATAAAGCGGAAAAAGTAAAATCGGGTGCGACATTTGTATGAGGGCTATATCTAAGTCTGAACTGAGCATACCCACTTTCAGCATAGGTATTTCTAGTTCGATTATAAAATGGTGTGCCGATTTTAAAGAAAATCAGGTACAATATATGGATTCTAGATCGGAAAAAGTCAAATCGGGAGCGACATTTGTATGGGGACTATATCTAAATATGAACCGATCTTACCCACTTTCTCCATAGGTGTTTCTAGTTCGATTATAAAATGTCATGCCAATTTTAAAGAAAATCGGGTACAATATGTGGTTTCTAGAGCGGAAAAAGTCAAATCGGGAGCGACATTTGTATGGCGACTATATCTAAATCTGAACCGATCTTACCCACTTGCAGCATATGTGTTTCTAGTTCGATTATAAAATGTTGTGCCAATTTTAAATAAAATCTGTTACAATATGTGGTTTCTAAAGCGAAAAAAGTGAAATCGGGAGCGACTATATCTAAATCTGAACCGATCTAACCTGCTTTCATTGCAGGTATTTCTAGTTAGATTATAAGGTGTTATGCAAGATTTGTAGAAAATTCGGTACTATATGTGCTTTATAGGGCGGAAAAAGGGAAATCGGGAGCTACATTTGTATGGGGGCTATATCTAAATCTGAACCGATTTCCTCCAAATTCAATAGCGATCGTCCTTGGCCAAAAAATGTAACTTCTGCCAAATTTCATGATAATCGGACAGCAATTGCGACCTGTAGAGTGCGAAAAAGCTTAGATGGACAGCAGATGGACAGACAGACATCGTTAAATCGATTCAGCTGGTGATGTCTAGGGTCTAGCTCGATTTTTTTTTTGGTGTTACAAACATTTGGCGCGAAACTAACTTATAATACTCTAGTCCACGAAGTGGTGGTTATAATGAATCTGTGTTTGTAAGTTTGTGGGTTTGTTTGTTTGTTCTTTATAGCAGCCTAAACTGCTGAACCGATCTTCTTGAAATTTTCAGAGTATGTTCATGCTGATACGGTAGTGAAAATAAGCTGTATAAATTTTTGATATTTTCATTGGGCGTGGCACCTCCCACACAAATTGTGGATTTATTCGTTTTTTATAAATTACCATATTCGGAGTACTGTTGCAGCTAGAATCTTGCATTTTTGTGAATCTTCACTAATTGTTAGTCTGCACAGTTTTGACAAAAATGGGCGGTATTGTAAAAGTGGGCGTGGCACCTCCCATACGAAGTTAAAACCTATTATTGAATATTACCAGTTCTATAACAATAAAATGCAGCAATTTTGTGCAAGTGCATATAACATCAATGTGCGTAGTTGTGCCAAAAATGGGCGGTATTGAAAAAGTGGGCGTGGCACCTCACATACGCAGTTAAAACCTATTATTGAATATTGCCAGTTCTATGCCACCTACAGTGTTGAAATTTTGTGTAAGTGCATCTAGCATCAATGTGCGTAGTTGTGCCAAATATGGGCGGTATTGATAAAATGGGCGTGGCACCTCCCATACGAAGTTAAGACCTATTATTGGATATTGTGTGTTCTATGACCACTAGAGTGCTGGAATTTTGTGCAAGTCCACCTAGCATCAATGTCGGTAGTTGTGCAAAAAATGGGCGGTATTGAAAAAGTGGGCGTGGCACCTCACATACGCAGTTAAAACCTATTACTGAATATGGTCAGTTCTATGACACTGAGAGTGTTGAAATTTTGTGTAAGTGCATCTAGCATCAATGTGCGTAGTTGTGCCAAAAATGGGCGGTATTGATAAAATGGGCGTGGCACCTCCCATACGAACTTAAACCTATTATTGAATATATTCAGTTTTATAACAGCTACAATACTGAAATTTTGTGCGAGTGCATCTAGAATCAATATGCGTAGTTGTACCAAAAATGGGCGGTATTGCAAAAATGGGCGTGGCACCTCCCATACAAAGTTAAAACCTGTTATTGAATATATTCAGTTTTATAACAGCTACAATACTGAATTTTTGTGTGAGTGCATCTAGAATAAATATGCGTAGTTGTGCCAAAAATGGGCGGTATTGGGATAGTGGGTGTGGTACCTCACAGACGAATTTAAAACCTATTATCAAAAATTGTAAATTCTACAACACCTATAGTGATGAAAATTTGGGGTAGTCGATCCAGTGTAAATAGTTGTGCAAAGATCGACGGAAAGTGGTCGTGACCCTTCACATATGAAATTTAAACCTGTTTTAGAGTATATTCGACACCGAGATTCCTATATTGTTGTGTGAGTTAATTTATTTATAACAGCTAGTATAAAATATAAATATGAATATAAATATAAATTCACATGATGCATATCAGACGTACAAAATGGATCATCACAATTAAAAATGGCGAATATAATATCCTTTGAGACAAATGCCAGATCAAGTAATCTGCCAAGCGAGTTATAGAAATTGTTAATTTGCACAAGAAATAAACTAAGCATTGTATCAATAAAATTAATCTCCAGAACCGAATTTACATTAGCCGGATACATGCCAATTGAATTAGGAAGAACTGACCACGTGACGTTATTTAAATTAAAATCTCCTAGAATCAAACAACCATCAGCTTAATTATCTGGGGCGAGATTGGAGATATTTTGGACATGGGCATCAAACAACTAATATTGACTTCCAGGCGGAATATACGAGACAAGAACGAACAGAACATCATTAGGTCCTTCTACACGAATACACAGTTGATCCAAAATTTAGTCATTATTTGGCAGGTCCGTCATTGTTGTTTTAAATTTCTTTTTAGCAGCGATTAACACACCACCACTACGACGACAACATGTTTTGTTGAAATCGCGATCCTTGCGGTAAACATTGTACATATTAAGATCAAAGAATTCACCATTGAATGTGTTTCAATCAAATCGCATTAATTGTGAATCCCTGTGAAATAATAAGACCATGTTCGTTTAAAAAATGAGATAAGATTTTCTTTAGCGTTGATTCAATTTCATCTACGGGTATAAAGGGACTTGAAAGCTTATATAAATAACAACATAAGTCATAACCCACTGATTTTCATAGAGTGCATAATTAATAGCACACAACAATTTGACAATGTAACCTTTTTCGTTAGAG
>OX377618.1:143444170-143466535 GCA_947397865.1 Polietes domitor
TTAGTATTTAGTATTTAGTATTTAGTATTTAGTATTTAGTATTTAGTATTTAGTATTTAGTATTTAGTATTTAGTATTTAGTATTTAGTATTTAGTATTTAGTATTTAGTATTTAGTATTTAGTATTTAGTATTTTAGTATTTAGTATTTAGTATTTAGTATTTAGTATTTAGTATTTAGTATTTAGTATTTAGTATTTAGTATTTAGTATTTAGTATTTAGTATTTTAGTATTTAGTATTTAGTATTTAGTATTTAGTATTTAGTATTTAGTATTTAGTATTTAGTATTTAGTATTTAGTATTTAGTATTTAGTATTTAGTATTTAGTATTTAGTATTTAGTAATTTAGTATTTAGTATTTAGTATTTAGTATTTAGTATTTAGTATTTAGTATTTAGTATTTAGTATTTAGTATTTAGTATTTAGTATTTAGTATTTAGTATTTAGTATTTAGTATTTAGTATTTAGTATTTTAGTATTTAGTATTTAGTATTTAGTATTTAGTATTTAGTATTTAGTATTTAGTATTTAGTATTTAGTATTTAGTATTTAGTATTTAGTATTTTAGTATTTAGTATTTAGTATTTAGTATTTTAGTATTTAGTATTTAGTATTTAGTATTTAGTATTTAGTATTTAGTATTTAGTATTTAGTATTTAGTATTTAGTATTTAGTATTTTAGTATTTAGTATTTAGTATTTAGTATTTAGTATTTTAGTATTTAGTATTTAGTATTTAGTATTTAGTATTTAGTATTTAGTATTTAGTATTTAGTATTTAGTATTTAGTATTTAGTATTTAGTATTTTAGTATTTAGTATTTAGTATTTAGTATTTTAGTATTTAGTATTTAGTATTTAGTATTTAGTATTTAGTATTTAGTATTTAGTATTTAGTATTTAGTATTTAGTATTTAGTATTTAGTATTTAGTATTTAGTATTTTAGTATTTAGTATTTAGTATTTAGTATTTAGTATTTAGTATTTAGTATTTAGTATTTAGTATTTAGTATTTAGTATTTTAGTATTTAGTATTTAGTATTTAGTATTTAGTATTTAGTATTTAGTATTTAGTATTTAGTATTTAGTATTTAGTATTTAGTATTTAGTATTTAGTATTTAGTATTTAGTATTTAGTATTTAGTATTTTAGTATTTAGTATTTAGTATTTAGTAATTTAGTATTTAGTATTTAGTATTTAGTATTTAGTATTTAGTATTTAGTATTTTAGTATTTAGTATTTAGTATTTAGTATTTAGTATTTAGTATTTAGTATTTAGTATTTAGTATTTAGTATTTAGTATTTAGTATTTAGTATTTAGTATTTAGTATTTTAGTATTTAGTATTTAGTATTTAGTATTTAGTATTTAGTATTTAGTATTTAGTATTTAGTATTTAGTATTTAGTATTTAGTATTTAGTATTTAGTATTTAGTATTATTTAGTATTTAGTATTTAGTATTTAGTATTTTAGTATTTAGTATTTAGTATTTAGTATTTAGTATTTAGTATTTAGTATTTAGTATTTAGTATTTAGTATTTAGTATTTAGTATTTAGTATTTAGTATTTAGTATTTAGTATTTAGTATTTAGTATTTAGTATTTAGTATTTAGTATTTAGTATTTAGTATTTTAGTATTTAGTATTTAGTATTTAGTATTTAGTATTTAGTAATTTAGTATTTAGTATTTAGTATTTAGTATTTAGTATTTAGTATTTTAGTATTTAGTATTTAGTATTTAGTATTTAGTATTTAGTATTTAGTATTTAGTATTTAGTATTTAGTATTTAGTATTTAGTATTTAGTATTTAGTATTTAGTATTTAGTATTTAGTATTTAGTATTTAGTATTTAGTATTTAGTATTTAGTATTTAGTATTTTAGTATTTAGTATTTAGTATTTAGTATTTAGTATTTAGTATTTAGTATTTAGTATTTAGTATTTAGTATTTTAGTATTTAGTATTTAGTATTTAGTATTTAGTATTTAGTATTTAGTATTTAGTATTTAGTATTTAGTATTTAGTATTTAGTATTTAGTATTTAGTATTTAGTATTTAGTATTTAGTATTTAGTATTTTAGTATTTAGTATTTAGTATTTAGTATTTAGTATTTAGTATTTAGTATTTAGTATTTAGTATTTAGTATTTAGTATTTAGTATTTAGTATTTAGTATTTAGTATTTAGTATTTAGTATTTAGTATTTAGTATTTTAGTATTTAGTATTTAGTATTTAGTATTTAGTATTTAGTATTTAGTATTTAGTATTTAGTATTTAGTATTTAGTATTTAGTATTTAGTATTTAGTATTTAGTATTTAGTATTTTAGTATTTAGTATTTAGTATTTAGTATTTAGTATTTAGTATTTAGTATTTAGTATTTAGTATTTAGTATTTAGTATTTAGTATTTAGTATTTAGTATTTAGTATTTAGTATTTAGTATTTAGTATTTAGTATTTAGTATTTAGTATTTAGTATTTAGTATTTAGTATTTAGTATTTAGTATTTAGTATTTAGTATTTAGTATTTAGTATTTAGTATTTAGTATTTAGTATTTAGTATTTAGTATTTAGTATTTAGTATTTAGTATTTAGTATTTAGTATTTAGTATTTAGTATTTAGTATTTAGTATTTAGTATTTAGTATTTAGTATTTAGTATTTAGTATTTAGTATTTAGTATTTTAGTATTTAGTATTTAGTATTTAGTATTTAGTATTTAGTATTTAGTATTTAGTATTTAGTATTTAGTATTTAGTATTTAGTATTTAGTATTTAGTATTTAGTATTTAGTATTTAGTATTTAGTATTTAGTATTTAGTATTTAGTATTTAGTATTTAGTATTTAGTATTTAGTATTTAGTATTTAGTATTTAGTATTTAGTATTTAGTATTTAGTATTTAGTATTTAGTATTTAGTATTTAGTATTTAGTATTTAGTATTTAGTATTTAGTATTTAGTATTTAGTATTTAGTATTTAGTATTTAGTATTTAGTATTTAGTATTTAGTATTTAGTATTTAGTATTTAGTATTTAGTATTTAGTATTTAGTATTTAGTATTTAGTATTTAGTAATTTAGTATTTAGTATTTAGTATTTAGTATTTAGTATTTAGTATTTAGTATTTAGTATTTTAGTATTTAGTATTTAGTATTTAGTATTTAGTATTTAGTATTTAGTATTTAGTATTTAGTATTTAGTATTTAGTATTTAGTATTTAGTATTTAGTATTTAGTATTTAGTATTTAGTATTTAGTATTTAGTATTTAGTATTTAGTATTTAGTATTTAGTATTTAGTATTTAGTATTTAGTATTTAGTATTTAGTATTTAGTATTTAGTATTTAGTATTTAGTATTTAGTATTTTAGTATTTAGTATTTAGTATTTAGTATTTAGTATTTAGTATTTAGTATTTAGTATTTAGTATTTAGTATTTAGTATTTAGTATTTAGTATTTAGTATTTAGTATTTAGTATTTTAGTATTTAGTATTTAGTATTTAGTATTTAGTATTTAGTATTTAGTATTTAGTATTTAGTATTTAGTATTTAGTATTTAGTATTTAGTATTTAGTATTTAGTATTTAGTATTTAGTATTTAGTATTTAGTATTTAGTATTTAGTATTTAGTATTTAGTATTTAGTAATTTAGTATTTAGTATTTAGTATTTAGTATTTAGTATTTAGTATTTAGTATTTAGTATTTAGTATTTAGTATTTAGTATTTAGTATTTAGTATTTAGTATTTAGTATTTTAGTATTTAGTATTTAGTATTTAGTATTTAGTATTTAGTATTTAGTATTTAGTATTTAGTATTTAGTATTTAGTATTTAGTATTTAGTATTTAGTATTTAGTATTTAGTATTTAGTATTTAGTATTTAGTATTTAGTATTTAGTATTTAGTATTTAGTATTTAGTATTTAGTATTTAGTATTTAGTATTTAGTATTTAGTATTTTAGTATTTAGTATTTAGTATTTAGTATTTAGTATTTAGTATTTAGTATTTAGTATTTAGTATTTAGTATTTAGTATTTAGTATTTAGTATTTAGTATTTAGTATTTAGTATTTAGTAATTTAGTATTTAGTATTTAGTATTTAGTATTTAGTATTTAGTATTTAGTATTTAGTATTTAGTATTTAGTATTTAGTATTTAGTATTTAGTATTTAGTATTTAGTATTTAGTATTTAGTATTTAGTATTTAGTATTTAGTATTTAGTATTTAGTATTTAGTATTTAGTATTTAGTATTTAGTATTTAGTATTTAGTATTTTAGTATTTAGTATTTAGTATTTAGTATTTAGTATTTAGTATTTAGTATTTAGTATTTAGTATTTAGTATTTAGTATTTAGTATTTAGTATTTAGTATTTAGTATTTAGTATTTAGTATTTAGTATTTAGTATTTAGTATTTAGTATTTAGTATTTAGTATTTAGTATTTAGTATTTAGTATTTAGTATTTAGTATTTAGTATTTAGTATTTTAGTATTTAGTATTTAGTATTTAGTATTTAGTATTTAGTATTTAGTATTTAGTATTTAGTATTTAGTATTTAGTATTTAGTATTTAGTATTTAGTATTTAGTATTTAGTATTTAGTATTTAGTATTTAGTATTTAGTATTTAGTATTTAGTATTTAGTATTTAGTATTTAGTATTTAGTATTTAGTATTTAGTATTTAGTATTTAGTATTTAGTATTTAGTATTTAGTATTTAGTATTTAGTATTTAGTATTTAGTATTTAGTATTTAGTATTTAGTATTTAGTATTTAGTATTTAGTATTTAGTATTTAGTATTTAGTATTTAGTATTTAGTATTTAGTATTTAGTATTTAGTATTTAGTATTTAGTATTTAGTATTTAGTATTTAGTATTTAGTATTTAGTATTTAGTATTTAGTATTTAGTATTTAGTATTTAGTATTTAGTATTTAGTATTTAGTATTTAGTATTTAGTATTTAGTATTTAGTATTTAGTATTTAGTATTTAGTATTTAGTATTTAGTATTTAGTATTTAGTATTTAGTATTTAGTATTTAGTATTTAGTATTTAGTATTTAGTATTTAGTATTTAGTATTTAGTATTTAGTATTTAGTATTTAGTATTTAGTATTTAGTATTTAGTATTTAGTATTTAGTATTTAGTATTTAGTATTTAGTATTTAGTATTTAGTATTTAGTATTTAGTATTTAGTATTTAGTATTTAGTATTTAGTATTTAGTATTTAGTATTTAGTATTTAGTATTTAGTATTTAGTATTTAGTATTTAGTATTTAGTATTTAGTATTTAGTATTTAGTATTTAGTATTTAGTATTTAGTATTTAGTATTTAGTATTTAGTATTTAGTATTTAGTATTTAGTATTTAGTATTTAGTATTTAGTATTTAGTATTTAGTATTTAGTATTTAGTATTTAGTATTTAGTATTTAGTATTTAGTATTTAGTATTTAGTATTTAGTATTTAGTATTTAGTATTTAGTATTTAGTATTTAGTATTTAGTATTTAGTATTTAGTATTTAGTATTTAGTATTTAGTATTTAGTATTTAGTATTTAGTATTTAGTATTTAGTATTTAGTATTTAGTATTTAGTATTTAGTATTTAGTATTTAGTATTTAGTATTTAGTATTTAGTATTTAGTATTTAGTATTTAGTATTTAGTATTTAGTATTTAGTATTTAGTATTTAGTATTTAGTATTTAGTATTTAGTATTTAGTATTTAGTATTTAGTATTTAGTATTTAGTATTTAGTATTTAGTATTTAGTATTTAGTATTTAGTATTTAGTATTTAGTATTTAGTATTTAGTATTTAGTATTTAGTATTTAGTATTTAGTATTTAGTATTTAGTATTTAGTATTTAGTATTTAGTATTTTAGTATTTAGTATTTAGTATTTAGTATTTAGTATTTAGTATTTAGTATTTAGTATTTAGTATTTAGTATTTAGTATTTAGTATTTAGTATTTAGTATTTAGTATTTAGTATTTAGTATTTAGTATTTAGTATTTAGTATTTAGTATTTAGTATTTAGTATTTAGTATTTAGTATTTAGTATTTAGTATTTAGTATTTAGTATTTAGTATTTAGTATTTAGTATTTAGTATTTAGTATTTAGTATTTAGTATTTAGTATTTAGTATTTAGTATTTAGTATTTAGTATTTAGTATTTAGTATTTAGTATTTAGTATTTAGTATTTAGTATTTAGTATTTAGTATTTAGTATTTAGTATTTAGTATTTAGTATTTAGTATTTAGTATTTAGTATTTAGTATTTAGTATTTAGTATTTAGTATTTAGTATTTAGTATTTAGTATTTAGTATTTAGTATTTAGTATTTAGTATTTAGTATTTAGTATTTAGTATTTAGTATTTAGTATTTAGTATTTAGTATTTAGTATTTAGTATTTAGTATTTAGTATTTAGTATTTAGTATTTAGTATTTAGTATTTAGTATTTAGTATTTAGTATTTAGTATTTAGTATTTAGTATTTAGTATTTAGTATTTAGTATTTAGTATTTAGTATTTAGTATTTAGTATTTAGTATTTAGTATTTAGTATTTAGTATTTAGTATTTAGTATTTAGTATTTAGTATTTAGTATTTAGTATTTAGAATTTAGTATAATTTTATTGCACAACCCGTTTAACTACTAATAACAAATAATTAAAAAAAAAATGAAAATTTTTTACTTGATTTGAAAAAAACTTTTCCTGGTAAAACTAACAACCTTTATTCACGTAAATGAACTAACGCTTGTGAAATTAAAAAAAATGATATCATAAATATTAAATATAAGAATTTTTTTCATATTAAATTTCTATTCATTCACACATACACTCTTGGTTAAATATATGGATATCATACGCTTTAATTGTCACTATTGTAAATTTTGTGAATCACGAAAATACAAACACATACTCGTACATACATACATATTTGTATTTATAAATAAACTATTAACAACAATTACGCAAGAGACCAGAGAATGACGAATGTGACTAAACGAAATATCTTCGGGACCACAATTGGCCATGTCATTTCCATCCTCTTCCTTTTATCTCTGCTGGCAGTGTTCATGCGGTCGCTCTATGTCTATTCATCTATCGCTTTGTCTCGTGACTACAATCCCCAAGCTAATAAGCGTATACTTAGTTCTGTCTAGGCAGAAATGACAACATCCTGGAATGTTTGTGGAATGAAAGCGATGACATCGGCATTTCTATTATTTGATGTTAGCAAAGATTTCTCGAGAGTGTTTAGCAATAGTCAAAAGAAAGGACAATTCATGGAAAAAAATGAGGAGAAAAATAGCTTTTGTAGCTTGTAAACTAAGAAGCTACAACTAAAATTTCATTTGCAGAAAATCCATGTCGAAATGTTTGTTCTCGGTTTTAATCACTACACTCATAGCTTACTGATTTAGAGAAACTACCGCCAGCTTTATTGTGGGATGTTTGTGGATTTACATTCTATAGCTAAACCAATAACTGACAACAACTTACTCCGTAATAAACAATGCTAAAAATTCTACCTATTACATATCCATAGACTAATCTATCTACGGCAACGATATATTCAACATAGAAGGTAGGCCATGTAACATTTTAAATTTGAACTACCGATTACTTTGAATTTGATAGGTAGTATAACATTAATTTTTATTTTCAGGTTTATGTTTGTCATTCGCAAAATGGGACGCTATACTCTCGGAAAAAATTGGGAAACATTAAAAAACTTATTTCCAAAGTACTGAGCCTTTGACGCAAACAGAAAGAAATATACGTGGACACTATTCGTCTTTTCAGATGAAGCCCATTTTCATCTCGGTGGCTATGCCAGTAAGCAAAATTGCCGCATATGGGGTTCAGAGAACCCACTCGTGACTATAGAGAAGCCAATGCATCCACAACGAGTCACTGTTTGGTGTGGATTCGGGATGTACTGAAAATTTGGGTTGATCGGACTGCCGACCCATATGAATGATATTGTGTTCCATTATGAAATGACAAAGTAGAACCTTTCCAATGAAACCAGAAATTTGAAAAAATAATCAGTGCTTTTTCTATAGTCGATTCTAATTGAAAAATTTTAAATGACCCACCCTATACTAGCAGAAATCCCCTGCCGCGTCGGTTCTCATAAAATTAGTTAATAAATTAAAACGTGCTTTTTAGCCCGACGAACTACAACAATTTTTCCCCATATTTCGTTTGACAAATTGCGAACAAAATTTTTAAACGTTTTAAAATTGAACGTTTTTGCTTAAATGTAAGAACTAAAACACGTTTATAATCAAAGCCCAACCAAACGACAATGTTTTAAAATTGCAGAGAGAGAGGAATCTAAAGCGTAACGTACGACTATAATTGGTTTTATTTTGACACAGTTTTGTCAAAGGCACGCTGCACATAAATCATTAATGCACGTATTACAGTCATTTCACAAAGAAAAAAAAACGAAACAAATGTAAAACGGCATGGATGTGGGTTCGGAACGAAGCATATCTATACCCTCCACCATGAAATGTATTGTACTGTGGCAATGGAAATAAATAATATCCCCGAAATATTTAAAGGAGTTTTGGTGGAATCATGGAAGCGAAACATGACTTTATGGAAATCAGATTGGCTAGGAGTTTCTCAGGGTATAATACGGAGTACACTGACAACGAATAAACCTCTGATACTTGTAGCATCGCCTTACACTATTTTGTTTCATACGCCATTTTGGGATTTTTACACCCTCAATCAGGCTATTACGTCTTTGGGAATTTGTTTGTTTAACCCAAAAGGAAAACTGATAGACATTTAATTTATTATACCGAACAACTTATATTAACTTTATGTATCGATTTAGCCATGCCAGATCCCAACAAAACTTATCACAAGCAAGTTTTTTAAATTAAGTATGCATGCTTTTGAATTTGAATCATTTCGATTCAGGTTTAGATATATCCTCTATAATATAGAGTCTATATTAACGTCCTTCCTGATTTGACATTTTCCATTCTAGAAACCACACAGGCTCAGTTGTAGCTTTTATCATCAATCAAAAAACTTAATCTTCAAGGTCAAAATCGCAAATAACTTTAAAATGAGGTAGCAAACCGTTCAAAATTGCAGGAAAAATTAACTACAAAAATGTACCTAAGATCTCAATAAACAACTTTCTAAAACATATAAACTTCCTAGAAACACCGTTTAGGTACTAGGACTGTTTCTGTTAATGGTCAGACCGACCACAGTGCGCATGAGTGATATTATAATTAATCAACAGCACGTATACGCTACCTACACACACTTCAGCCTATTCGATTTGTTCGACGACATTTGCGATTTTGAAGTTTTTTAAATTTAAAAGTTTTTGTTCTTTATGGCACGAGCTACAACTTTGCCTCAGAGAGTAAGTCACAATTTCAAACGGTTTGGAAGACATAAGCATCTTTTTTGCACAAATGACACCGAAGCCCCAAATCTTTGGGGGCCCATAAAAATGCATGACTTTGGGTTATGGTTATATTTCCATGACTTAAAAAATTACACACAGTGTAATGGAACACAATATAATTCATATGACTACCACGTCTGACTCGGCAGTACTCAACCGATCAACCCAATTTCACTACAGCCCAAAATCCACACCAAACAGTGACTCGTTGTGGATGCATTGGCTTCTCGCGTGTGGGAGTGTGGGCTCTGAACCCCAAATGCGGCAATTTTGCTTATTGACATAGTTTTTAATATTTCCCAATTTTGTTCGAGAGTATAGCGTCTTATTTTGCAAATATACATAAGCCTGAAAATAAAAGCAAGTAAACAAGGCGTTAAGTTCGGCCGTGGCGAACTTTTTAGACTGTCGATTTTCGTAGAAATGCAGTAACATTACATGAAAATTTAATTTTTTTAATATAGCCAAACCAAAACAAAAAAATAATTTTATAAATAAATATAATATATTTATTATACGTTTATACTATATGTATAGAAATAATACTTCAAGTCAATTCAAAAAGTATAGTGGGTGCTACAGTTGGTTGTATTTCCGTCCTATGTTAATTCCAAAAGTACAAATTTAGAAGATCCATTATCTCACGTACATAGTGAAAAATAACCTATCTTCATCATTCAACCAATTTTTGCCGTAAAAGTAAAATAGTTCGAATTTGGAAAAATCTTTATACACTCCACGAGAGTATTATGTCTTTGTGCATTTGTTTGTAACACCCAAAAGGAAGCGGGATAGACCCATTGTTTAGTATACCGATCGACTTAGAATCACTTTCTGAGTCGATTTAGCAATGTCCGTCTGTCTGTCTGTCCGTCTGTCCATCTATTGTTGTAATCAAACAACAGGTCGCAATTATAGTCCTATCTTAACAAAAATTGGCACAAGTAAGTTTTGTGGATCAAGGACGAACGCTATTAAATTTGGAGCAAATCGGTTCAGATTTAGATATAGCCCCCATACAAATATCGCTCCCGATTTCACTCTTTCCGCTCTAGAAACCACATATTGTACCCAATTTTCATTAAATTTGGCACAACATCTTATAATCCAACTAGAGACACCTATGCAAAAATTGGATAAGATCGGTTCAGATTTAGATATAGCCCAAATGTCACTCCCGATTTGACATTTTCCGCTCTAGAAACGACATATTGTACCCGATTTTCTTTAAATTTGACACAACATCTTTCAATCCAACTAGAAACACATACGCAAAAATTCGGTAAGATCGGTTCAGATTTAGATATAGCCCCCATACAAATGTCACTCCCGATTTGACATTTTCCGCTCTAGAAACCACATATTGTACCCGATTTTCTTTAAATTTGGCACAACATCTTATAATCCAAGTAAAAACACATATGCAGAAATTAGGTAAGATCGGTTCAGATTTATATATAGCCCCCATACAAATGTCGCTCCCGATTTGACATTTTCCGCTGTAGAAACTACATATTGTACCCGATTTGCTTTAAATTTGGCACAACATTTTGTAATGCAACTAGAAACACCTATGCCGAAAGTGGGCAAGATCGGTTCAGATTTAGATATAGCCCCCATACAAATGTCGCTCCCGATTTGACATTTTCCGCTCTAGAAACCACATGTTGTATCCGATTTTCTTTAAATTTGGCACAACATCTTATAATCCAACTAAAATCACCTATGCAAAAATTGGGTAAGATCGGTTCAGATTTAGATATAGCCCCCAAACAAATGTAGCTCCCGATTTGACGCTTGCCGCTCTAAAAACCACATATTGCACTCGATTTTCTTTAAATTTGGCACAACAGCTTATAATCCAAGTAAAAAACCTATTGTGAAAGTGGCTAAGATCGGTTCAGATTTAGATATAGCGCAAATACAAATGTTGCTCCCAAATGTTTAACCGATTTTGGCCAAACTATACATATTATATTTAACCTATGTCGTTCCAGATTTCAATATACGCCCATACAAATGTCCTTTCCGATTTAGCATTTTTTGTCAAACTATTTCACCGAATTAAATTGTATTCGGATAGAAAGTGGAGTGTATCATAGAGTCGGCCCCACCGACCTTAGCCTTTCCTTACTTGTTTTATTTTGCGTGTCTATGCAGTCAGACGAATTCCATGATTCTAGCTGCGACCTTTTGCTTGGTACCATTTCTATCCCCTTTTCCTATTTTACTTCCCAAATAGTGCGACTTTCCAAAATCTCTTTGTTTTACGTACCTACGAAATTAGAGGGATGTACACACCGAATTTCATCATTCTATGTTCCCATTGTATCGAAAAATCACTTTATTTTACGTGTCTACGCAATCAGAGGAATGTATACACCGAATTTCATTATTCTAGGTGCTGTCGTTTGGTTGGTACCATTTGTATCCCTCTATTCCCATTTTACCCCTTAAAAGTACGAATTTGGAAAAAATACTTCTATATTATGTATCAACTCAAGTAGAGGAATGTACACACCGTGTTTCTAGCTATTGTCGTTTGATATGTACCATTTTTATCCCCTTTTGTCCCATTTCACCCCATACGAATAAAAATCACTTTATGGTGGACGTTTGTGCTATCAGGAAATGCGCATTCCAAGTATCAATTAAATATAAAAAAACATGCTTAAATACTCTAAATATTAAGGCTTATTAGAGGTATTTTCAGACCTTGTGAGAGAAAAATTTTTTCCTGTGGACCGATTTTGCGCACTTTCAATTCCAAGCGACCTATAACTATTATACACTTTTATGTCAAATTTGTACGTTCTAGCTCATTTCTTTTAGATGCTAGCGTGCTTTCAACTGACGTCTTAGAATTTTAGAATTTTATGACGATCAAGAATATGTATACTTTATAGGGTCCGAGATCGATATTTCAAGGTATGACAAACTTAGTATACCCACCCATTGGAGGTGGAGGGTATAAAAAGATACCAAAAAATATTTTGAAAAAATACTATTTACCCTATGTTGCAAATGCTGCGAACGAAGAACAATGACTGTCAATACTGGTATTCAACAACTCTCCACGGGCCGCACTTAGCGCGTTAAATAAACAAACAATCTCAATTAACCTTTTAATCGCAAACGAACTCAATTACAAAAACAAAACGACTGTATAAAATAAAGCGACTGCGTGTAGAATTTAATTAAATATAGAAAAACTTTCATGCGAGAATATTTATTTATAGTTGCCCGGTTTGGGTGCACAAATTGTGAGCTTTGAAATATTACGAATTATGTAGAGTGTTAAGCGTTTGACGCTTTAAGCGATGAAATAAAATTTCACAACATATTGAGAAATGATTGACAAGTTTTTGATTTTTATTCATTATTTTAATCGTAGAACTGCTGAATAATTCTATGTAAAGCGATTGCACACATTTTGGCTCTTCTCTACGATATTGATGACATTTTCCAAATATGACATATAAATCTACAGTTCCCGATTTTCAAATTTGGTGATTTGACCCCAACCGAGGGTATTTTATAATGATCAAAAGGACAGAAATATATGAATTTGGGACAGGGGATTATTGTGAGGATTTCTTAAAATATTTCGAAGATCTTGAGGGGATATTCGAAGTACTTTAAACATTTTTTTATTTGATTTGAACAGGGATATTGGTCTGGCTCATGACCATATTATGTTCTACAGAATGAAAATTTATGTACATATCCGTTATTGCTACATTTACACGAAATATGTGTGTGTTCTTATTTTGTTTATGTATAGCACATATTTCTATTGATTCAAAAATAGTGGATATAAAAATTACAATGTTCATAGCAATTAAAATTTATACAAAAAGTACTAAAATTAATAATTAAATAATGATGTAATAAAAATGGTTGAATTATTAAATTAAATTTAAATTCAAGTAAAAACAATTGTTTGAGTAAGTACTCTAATCAAGTAAAATTTACTCAAAGCTAGTTTTATTTACTCATTTAAACAACAAACCTTATTAAATTGAGTAAAACTTTTAGACTCAATTTTGTATGCTCCAGTATAAAAAATTTATGCAACAGTAGGCAACTGTCTAATTGTTTTGAATGAAAAGTTCTGTGATATTAAATAAGGAGCTTGTTCACGACATATAATACTCAAAATATTCTCTAATTGTTCGATTTTGAAACAAAACAATTTTGTTATATTCGGGTTCCATTGAGGATTTATCATGACTATTTTGGGAACAAGAACAGACTCATCTGACAAGTTCCATTATGGTGGATCAAAAATAAAGTATTTTTGCCGTAAGGTAATTTTATGAAAATTTTAATATTATGTGGTGCGCTATACAAATGTATATTTTTGTCTAGCTTTTAGTTTTACAGAAAATTGTCAAACATTTATTTTTTTATATTTTTCTTATTTCTCTTTCTTTAACAAAAAACAAGTAAGGAAAGGCTAAAGTCGGGCGGGGCCGACTATATAATACCCTACACCACTCCCTGGGTATGTACCTCGCTTTGATTACTAAACCCAGGTATTTCATGATACCAATTTTATGTAGTTCAGATAAATTATACAGTTACTATAAATTCATCTTTAGTCATATTTAACGTATATCGTTTACAATATTATTGGTAATTGATCCAATTATCCGACAGACAAATACAAATTATACAGTAGTAATAGGATGAATCGGACCGACATTTCAAAAGGGGGCCTATAACAACATTTTGGGCCTGGTCCAAACCATGGGCCTATATATTTCTCATTCACGGTAGGTATTCCTAGTTGAAAAATATGATGATCTGCAAAATTTGATGAATATACGATGTAAGATGTAGTTTATATACCTGTAATAGATCAGAATGGGGCCCCATTTGGCTTATACCAAAGTATGGTCATATGGGCATCTTTCAAACAAGTAAGGAAAGGCTAGAGACGGACGGACTTTCTATCTCATTACAATTCAATTCGTTAAAAGAGTGAAATCGGGAAGGATTTTTGCATCCTGTAAATGTATGTGTTTGAGAAAAAATTTTAAATCGGAAAGGACATTTGGACATATACCCCTAATATTGAAACCTGGAACGATGTGACCCGCTTTCACCATGTATGTTTATTGGTGAAATATAATATGTAAAATTTGGCCAAAATCGGATAAACATTCGGGAGCAACATTTGTATGAGGGCTATATATAAACCTGAACCGATATTACCCACTTTCACCATAGGTATTTCTAGTTCGATTATAAAATGTTGTGTCAATTTTAAAGAAAATCAGGTACAATATGTGGTTTCTAAAGCGGAAAAAGTGAAGTAGGGAGCGACATTTATATAGGGGCTATATCTAAATCTGAACCGATCTTACTCACTTTAAGCATAGGTGTTTCTAGTTGGATTATAAGATGTTGTACCAAATTTAAAGAAAATCGGGACTATAATCGGACTATATCTAAATCTGAACCGATCTTACCGAATCTCTGCATATGTAATTCTAGTTGGATTATAAGATGTTGTGCCAATTTTAAAGAAAATCAGGTACAATATGTGGATTCTAAAGCGGAAAAAGTGAACTAGGGAGCGACATTTATATAGGGGCTATATCTAAATCTGAACCGATCTTACCCAATTTCAGCATAGGTGTTTCTAGTGTGATTATAAGGTGTTAAGCCAAATTTGAAGAAAACCGGGTACTATATGTGCTTTATAGGGCGGAAAAAGTCAAATCGGGGGCGACATTTGTATGTGGGCTATATCTATATCTGAACCGATTTCCTCGAAATTCAATGCCGATGGTCCTTGGCCAGAAAAAAATAACTTCTGGCAAGTTTCATGACAATCGGACAACAATTGCGACCTATAGAGTGCGAACAAGCTTAGATGGACAGCAGACGGACGGACGGACAGACAGACATCGTTAAATCGAATCAGCTGGTGATTCTAAGCCGATCGGTATACTTAAAGGTGGGTCTAGCTTGATTACACTGTGCAACATTTTTGAAGTCATTTCAAAATAACCATATACGGACACCGCTACATGATAAAAGACCAAAAAAAAAAAAGACCCGTGTTTTTTTCCCCCCCAAAGTCATGCACTTTTTTTTTATGGGCCCCCAGAGATTTGAGGCCTCGGTGTAATTTTTGGAAAAAAGTGATCATATTCTCAGGCTCATATCTTGCAAACCGTTCGGAATTTTGATTTACTCTCTGAGGCAAAGTTCTAGCTCTTGTCATAAAGAAAAAAAATTGTGAACATATAAAATCAAAAAAACTTCATCTTCAAGGTCAAAATCGCAAAAAACTTAAAAAAATTCGATTTTTTTTAACCTTTTTTCCCATGTTCAGGTCCATAGGTAGCAAACCGTTGAAAATTCAGGGAAACAATCAACTACAAAAATGTACCTAAGATCTCAATAAACAACTTTCTAGAACATATGAACTTCCTAGGAATTATTCTTAACACCGTTTAGGTAGCGCTTAGGTAGCCGCAAAATTGAAAAATTTCCCAAAAATTAGATTTTTTTCCTTTCACTGTGCAACATTTTTGAAGTCATTTCAAAATAACCATTCAAAATTCCGAACGGTTTGCAAGATATGAGCCTGAGAATATGATCACTTTTTTCCAAAAATTACACCGAGGCCTCAAATCTCTGGGGGCCCATAAAAAAAAAAGTGCATGACTTTGGGGGAAAAAAAAACACGGGTCTTTTTTTTTGGTCTTTTATCATGTAGCGGTGTCCGTATATGGTTATTTTTTTCGTGTTGCACTGTGTTATTTCTTGGTGTTACAAACATTTGGTGCGAAACTAACTTATACTACCCTAGTCCACGAAGTGGTGTAGGGTATACAAAAATAGATTTTCGATTTTCATAAAATATAATAAAAATTATTAACACAATACAACAAGAAAACATAAAAGTTGTGTGCGAGACCTAAAATTTATTTTTTGTGTGCATTGAGGCTACACATTTTCGAATTTCGTTCAAAATACCCTAGTCCACGAAGTGGTGTAGGGTATAAAAAGTAAAGTATGAAAAAACTAAATAAACAAAGGGGGAAATAGAAATGGTTCTTGATTCAAAACTAATACTGATAAAATCGTGCAATTTGTAGTACTTGCGAATAAGTATTTAAAATAATTTTTGAAAAATTGTGTCCTTTGGAAATTTTTAGTTCTGTGAAGAGGCAACAAGATGAGGTACTGAAAAACTTAAAACGGTAATTAAATCCATTTTGCGTATAGTTTCAGGCGTATATCATCCCGTTCAAGTGTAACGAATTTTTTAAAACATGTCGTACGGCGTAACAATATCAAAGTTGCGTACAATTAAACGTGAAAGCCTATCTGTAAGTCTGAAAGATGTTTAGTTTCAGGATCCTATTTACATTTTATCAAATGTGTTAAATTTATTATTATTTTGGTTTTTTTCGTTCGTATTTTTTTGGTCTGTAATCAATACCATGCCATCAGTAAAGAAGTAAAAAGGCGTTAGGTTCGGCCGGGCCGAATCTCATATACCCTCCACCACGGAGTGCATTCCACAGTATTACCAGCAGTTTAAAGTAGAAGTACAGAACCATATTACGAAAATTGTGATATGTTTATGCACATTACTACATTTGATTACTATTTCAAACTATAATGTATACTTATGCGCACTGTTTAAAATCTACTACTATAAATAAATACAATGCTGTAATTGTGAAAGTGAGCATGCCGAAAATATTAGGCGATTGTCAGTCGCCATTATGGAGAAGCATTTTCAGATACATACAAAGTGACTGCATTATTTTCATAAGAAAAGTACAAATTTTAAAGATATCCCCATTCGCCCCAGAAATCAGAAATTTAATTAATAAGCCAGGGCTACGAATATTTTTATACTATGTATATATATAATGGAATTAATACTTCAATTTATAAAGTAAATATAAGGCAGCAATCATAACTAACATAAATATTGGGGGATAGAGAGTGTATTTTCAGCTGCAGTCCTTTGGTTGGTTGTATTTCCATCTATTTTAAATTCAAAAGTATAAATTTTGAAAATACCTTATCTCTCACGTACGCAGTATAACCCAACTTCATGATTCTACCAAAATTAGAAAATTAGAAACCAAATACTTCAGAAAATGTTTTACATAGCACTTCGCAAAGGCCATAGCATGTTTTAGAAAAATTAACAAAAATACATAAAATATTTGTATCACTCCACGAGAGTATTATGTCTTTGTGCATTTCTTTGTAACACCCAAAAGGAAGCGAGATAGACCCATTGTTAATTATACCGATCGACTTAGAATCACTTTTTGAATCGATTTAGCAATTTCCGTTTGTCTGTCTGTCCGTCCGTCCGTCTGTCTGTCCATCTATTCTTGTAATCAAAGTACAGGTCGCAATTGTAGGCATAACCAAATGAAAATTTGCACAACGAATCGATTTAGCAATGTCCGTCTGTCTGTCTGTCCAAATGAATAGATTCTTATAATCAAAGTACAGGTCGCAATTATAGCTAGAATCAAATGAAAACTTGCACAACGAAATTTTTCGGGATATTGACTAACGCTATTTAATTTGAAGAAAATCGGATCAGATTTAGATATATCCCCCATACGAATTTCACTCCCGATTTGACTCTTTTCAATCTAGATACCACATATTACAACAGATTTTCTTCAAAATTGGCAAAACATATAAGATCACCTAGAAACACCTGTGATAAAAATGTGTTAGATCGGTTCAGATTTGTATATAGCTCCCATACTAATTTGGGCCCCAATTCGCTATAGAAACCACATATTTTATCAGATTGTTTTTAAATTTGGCAGCACATCTTTAAACTAGGAAGACCTGTGGTGAAAATAGATCAGATCGATTCAGATTTATATATGGCTCCCACACAAATTTCACTCCCGATTTGACTTTTTCTACTCTATAAACCACATATTATAACATCATGTCTTCAAATCTTGTAAAATACTTTATATTTCAACTGGAAACATCCATGATGAAAATGGTTCAGATCGACTCAGATTTATATAGCTCCCATACAAAATTCGCTCACGGCTTGACTTTTTCCGCCCCCAGACACCACGTACTTTCACCGAATTTCTTCAAATTGAGCATAACACGTTATACTTGAACTGGAAGAACCTATTGTGAAAGTGGGTCACTGTTCATGGGATCCATGTTTGAATAGAGCCCCGATACAAATATCTTCTTGATTTGACAAATTGGCTCAGGTCATATCAGCCTATGATTAGGAAACATTCAAAACTCCTTTCCGTCTTCACTTTTCCGAATTGAATTGTATTCAGATAGAAAGTGGAGTGTTTCGGTGTATCGGTAGTCGGTCCCGCCCGACTTTAGCCTTTCCTTACTTGTTAAATTTCGAATTTAGAAAGCCAAAGTACATTAGAAAATATTTGACATAGCCTTTCGACAAAATCGTTAAGCATAATGTAGTTAATGGTATCAGCAGTAAGACACTCCATAAATTTCATGATTGCACAGGCTTCAAATAAATTGCGGATGCTGTACATGAATAACTACAGGTTCTGAAATATTGCTTAAACTTAAGAGTGTCCGTAGAGATATTAACAAACAAAATCTGAACCACATTTCAATCTTTTGAATTATTGTCTTTTATCATCGCGAAAAAATGAACGGAACAGCCAAAAATAATGAAACTCGTTCAACCAAATGCTCGACAAAAGTAATAAATAACTTACTTTGTAAATGCTTTTCAAGTGCACTCGGGCCAAAAAAAAAAACAAAAACAGAGCTCCAAAAAGAGGAAAGGGCAAAATTCGGGCGGAGCCGACTAAATGATACTCTTCACTCATTAGGAATTATAATATTTATACCCTGTCCTTATTCCTTTGTTTGTATCACCCTGCATATAACATCTTGCATTTGTTTGTAACACCGAAAAGGAAGCAAGATAGGTCCATTGTTTAGTGTACCGATCGACTTAGAATCACTTTTTGCTTAGAATCGATTTTGCATTTCCGTCTGTCTGTCCGTCCATCTATTGTTGTAAACAAAGCACATGTCGAATTTTTTTCCAATCTTAAAAAAATTGGCATAAGTAAGTTTTGTGGGTCAAGATCGGACGCTACTTAATTTGAAGCATATCGGTTAACTGTGGTTCAGAATCAAATTCCATCGGCCAAAATTCAATAACATTTGTTCTAGTAGACACTTTTGAGTTCTGTAAAAAATCAAAACTAGACAAGGACCCAGGATTTATTTTGAGATATTAATATTAAAAATCGGGTAATCGGATATATTTTAGAAATCGGCCCAAAGTTGACTACTTTTCGTATTTCTCAATTTTCAAGAAAATTAAAATTTTTATTTTTCTGTTTTTAACATATTTTTATGTATTTGTTCATAATGCGAAGAAAAATTTTAATATTTTTTGTATTACAGATTTTCACGTTTATCAGATTTTGAATATTGAAAAAATTTATTTCTTTTTCTGATTTTGTCGAACTGTTTCTCACACATTTTAAGAGATTTTGCACTCAATTTTTTATTAGAAATTGTGGATGCTTAGCTTTATTATGACGCAAAAACTATGTTTGTGCCAAATATAGTTAGGTTGTAATGAATATTGTAAAAAATATCCTTTTTGAACAAATGTTTGACTTTGGACCAACACAACTTTTTTCCTTCAAAAACCTTTAGCGAAATATATAGATATTTGGATAGGTGAAAGGTTTCTCTTCGAGTTTCGGAACTAAAAAGTCGGACATTTTGCACTAAATGTATCCTATCTTCCAAGGGTTCAATTTCGTGCAAGCAAATGTTATCCTACAAAAGCGGGGAACCCTTCAACCTTCCAAATATGTATATATTTCCTTAAAGGCTTTTGAAGGAAAAAGTTCTGTTGGTTCAAAATCAGACATTTGGTCAAAAAGCATATTTTTAAAATATTTATGACAAACTAAGTATATTTGGAACAAACATAGTTTTGGCGTCATAATAAAGCTAAGAAACCAAAATTTCTACTAAAAAAGTGTAAAATCTAAGTGCAAAATCTCTTAAAATGTGTGAGAAACAGTTCGACAAAGTCAAAAAAATTACGTTTTTTCAATTTTCAAAATTTTTAAAACGTGAAAATCTGTAATAAAAAAATATTGAAAACAAAATAGTAAAATACGAAAGTAGTCAACTTTGGGCCGTTTTCTAAAATATTCCGTTTTCCCGATTTCTAATGTTAATATCTCAAAATAATCCTTAGGTCCTTGTCTAATTTTGATTTTTTTTACAGAACTCAAAAGTATCTACTAGAATAAAAGTTATTGCATTTTGGACAATGAATTTTGATTCTGAACCACTGTGAACTGATATGCTTCAATTTAAGTAGTGCGGTTCAGATTTAGATATAGTCTCCAAAAATTTTCGCTCCCAAATTTAATTTTTCCGCTCCAGAAACCAACTAGAAATGACTGTTATGCAAATGGGTCAGATCGGTTCAGATTTGTGTGTAGCAAATTTCGCTCCCGCATTGATTTTTTCGCGCAGATGGACAAAAGCCTTTTAACGACTACGAATATATCTGCATACTTTATAGGATTTCGAATCTATATTTCAAGTTGTCACAAATGAAATGACAAACTTAGTACATCCTTCATCCTTAGCGATGAATATGAAATGCCGTATGTTTGCGCGCTGAACACATACAAGACCAAAATCAACCATTTCTACGGAAACAATGGCGGTAATATACTGGCCACCAAAAAAAAAAAAAAAAAAAGCAAGACCACTAAGAGTACTCGTATAAATAACTGCTAACAGAGGAACAACAATGTTGAGGCGAATCCTGCGTCTGATGATGCATCTGCTTCTGCTCCTGTTGCTGGCACTGGTACTGTGTAGTGGTGTTGGCGGTGGTGTCCAAGTGGGAGGCTATGGTCGCGTTGGCATGAATGGTTGGTTCGTTGGTTGCTGGTTGGTTGGCTCTAAATAATATTTGCATAAGTTAACTGAAGCTGCCACTTCAGTTTCAAAACTTTTTCCTTCGCAAATGTGTAAAAGTAAAAGCAACAAGAAAAAAGCCAACACAACTGACGTCAAGGAGGAACAACAACATGTTCTCCAAAAATAAAATAAAGGAAAAACATTTCGGTTGAAAGAACAAGTGCACTTTGTGCAATAAATAACAGTCAGTCTAAGCCTGAGAAATACATAAATTTTGCACTTTTCCCTCGCAACACGTCCTCGCACGCCACTTTAGTTTTCCACGCAAAAGATAATATTTTCCATTTCCCAATGTGCAGATAAAGGTTGTCGTGCTCAGCGAAAAAGTTGACCTACGTTGTACTCCCACAATAGCTACACGAAGGTGTGAATTTGCCAACGATTTATCAGGTAAGAAATAACTTTTAAATCTTTTGAACAACAACAACAACACAATTTTTGGCACATGAGTTTCCCTTGAAGTTGCTCTGCTGTTCTGATTTATTTCCGAGCAGATGCATGTAAGGATATTTGTTGCCGAAATATACGAGTATGCGAAACTCCAAACACAAGGCCCCCTAAAATATACGCGCGGAATGTTAATCAAGAGCTGTGGAACGGCATCAAAGTGACAACATCCCAGTGAAGTATTTGTCGTTTCAACTCCGACAAGATAGTACAGTGAATGTGAGTACTATAGAACTCGAAATTCTGTAAGCTGTAAGTATTCTGGTCATTGCATTGTCTGTCATTAGAAAGATTCAATAATGAATGAACTACATACGAGGGATTCAATGTAAAATAAATTTAATATTTGAAAATGATTTTATAATCAATTTATACATATAAAAGCTTTACCCCATGCCCCTTCTAGTATGTACAACACAACTGTCCCTATCGTAGCACAGTTTGACTTTTACCACATTAAGGTTTAGGTTTT